>JAPDVR010000001.1:6679777-6987277 GCA_026230005.1 Gila orcuttii | reverse complement strand
TAAATGGTCCTTGGGGCAAATATTGATTCAATTACAACCTCGAAACCACCGACGAGTGTATAATAGAGGTTTATGAATTAATCATTTTGTCCATCCTGTTAAGTAAGCAACAAGTTAAACACTGATCAGTTTAAAGAGATGAATAAACTCTCACCAGCTGTGAAACACACACACACACACACACACGATTAGCTAATGATGTAAAGACCGTTAATCTCATTTGGAGATGAGATGGAAATGCAATGAAGGAGAGTGAATGTTTCTCCATTATTACGACTGTTCATAATGAGGAATATTTCACTTGGTGGACAATAAAATGAGTGAAAAACCCACTGACTAAAAGGAATATAGTCTTTAGACTGGAAAATGGGCTTTTTTGACCACCTAGAAACACCCTAGCAACCACATACTTGACTCAGAACCAGGGATGCACAATATTATCGCCACGTCATCGGAATCGGTCGATACATGTAAACATTGGCACAATATGGAAAATTACGCCGATATGCCTTGGCGATAACACACGATGATTATGCATCTGCAGTAACTGATATATTGGTATATATTGAAGTTCAGCGGTGAAGAGTGTGTCTCTGCTGTCACACAAACACACAGTGATGCTCAAGTGCAACCGCAGCTGGGTGAAAAAAGGGTGTGGAGAACGACACCAACACACACACACACACACACACACACACACACACACACACACACACACACAACCTTATTATTCTACCGTCTTCTAATCAGAGAGACTGAAATTTAATCAGAGTAATGATGACATCATCACTGGAGCTGAAAGACGTCCACGCCTTATGATGATGATGATGATGATGATGATGACATAATCTCAAGCCATGCTCTGTCTGTGACTCATCTGACAGGAAATACAATGGTTTTTTTTCAGTTATTTGTCCATTCGGAATCTGAATTTCATTTGTTTTAATATTTAAAAAAAAACATCTATTGTCTACACAGGACTGAGATTCTCGCACATTAGAATTAGGAATATTCTTTTTCATATGATATTTATTATCATGACAAATATTTGCTTATTTGTCATTATGTTTTTTTTTTTTTCATAACGTTTGAGAATGTACAAACTGTTATACTATTAGGCATTATTTTCTTATAAAACAATGTTCGAATTATAATATGATTCTTTTTCCATTTGGAATCCAATGTTGATATCGTTAACTAAAACTATTAAAAGTTATTTTTGTTAATAAAATACAATGTGATATAAATATTACATGAAAAACTTTAAAATGGAAAAAGTTTAAATAATTATTAAATTACTAAAAGTGTAAATAATTAAAAATCAGTTAAAACTATATAGAAATTTAACAAAAGGAAAATGACAAAAGCACATAACTGAAAATAAATCGTAAATGAAAACTGATAAGCTAATATAACACTAACATAAAATACTATTATAATTATTATAATGTTATGCTATATTAGAATGATATAAAAATAAACACTAACCCAAAATATCAATAAATAATATCATAGTATATAAATAATGCTAAAATACCATAATTTTAATCAAAATTAGTACCAGAATCATCAAATTCCAGTCATTAAAACTTGAGATGTCTATTAGATGTTCTATCATGTGTTACTGAGCCACACCGATGGAAAAGACTGCACTGATCAAACATATTACAAATCAGAACAATATTACTCAGAGAAAACTGAATGAGAATATGAACAATATCTGACAGTCCTGTCCTTGAGTCTGATATCATCATCATCAGTCATATCTTTATGTTATGAATGACTGAAATCATGCGACTGCCGTCTCTGTGTCAGTGGGTCAGTGTGTCTCTGGCCTAATGTCACACGAGTGTGTGTGTGTGTGTGTGTGTGTGTGAGCGTGTGTGTGTATCATTAAAAATACAGTTAACAATCCCAGGAAACACGTCAGAACGCTGCTGTTGATTGAGTACCTCAGGTTATATTTTGATGGTTTGACTGTAATGCAGTCGGAGAAAACACTTCCAACCATCATCATCATCATAAGCATGTGTCGTGCAGAAACACACACTTACAGATGAAGTGAACGGAGCTCTGTAAAAGTGTTAAACCTTCAGGATCCCAGCAGTCAGTAGTTTTGCGGTTGAGTCACATGACCACTGACAGGCCTGTTGTGACACACACACACACACACACACACTGATAAACGTGTCAGTATCTCAGCGTTCCAGTGGGTCAGTGCTGTGGTTTCACTCATGCATGGATTCATCAGTTAATACATGTCATCAATAAAACAAACCGGCATTGTTTCAGTTCTGCAGTGGCAGAGTGTATGGTTTCATAACAGTAATAATGATGACATAAACATGCACAACAATGACAGAAACGAAGCTAATGCAATAAAACAATAAAGACAATAAAGCTGATATGCAGGTCAAATCAGAGAAGAAAGGCAGAAACAACGGATAGTGTGTGTGTGTGTGTGTGTGTGTGTGTGTGTGTGTGTGTGTGTGTGTGTGGCAGGAAACATGATCAGAACATATTTCAGCATAAAAGATCACATGATCCATTAAATTGAAGGTGAAAATAATATATTTACAACTACATCAAATACAAACGCAAAAACTCAAAGGTCTTCAATACAGCCCACCAAAATAAAAGTTGGATTTAACATTAATTATGATAAAAAAAGATTTACAGCTCTTTATGATAATAGTGTTCCTGGAGGACCACCAGCATATTAGGTCATAATGTTTTGGCTAATCAGTGTATAATTAATCATAGCAAATGATGAAGACAAAACTGCTTAAATGAAATAAATCTCATACAATATATTTTAAATGTATAAAAGTGCACGGCTTCACGGACACAGCGAGTCTTTATTTTGAAGAGAGTGACTATCTGGCTGACTCTGAGAAAGAGAGAATAATCCTCGGCCTGAGCGAGGGAAAGAAAGAAAGAAAGAAAGAAAGAAAGAAAGAAAGAAAGAAAGAAAGACAAAATGGGAAAGTCCATCTTAATCATCTCTGTGAGGATGGGATGAGATCCTGCAGGGACAATAACTGAAAAACACCCGAAACAGCAGATCCATGAGAATTTCCCAATCTAAAGGATGGAGAGGAATGTCAGGCATCTCTGATCTCCGTTCCCGAGCAAAGATTACCCATAATGCAACTGTCGAAAATTCCCCAACACTTCCAGTAAAAGAAGGAAAGATCTTGCAAGGGCAAGTCGTGAGTGTAATAACAATTAGCACTAGTTCACACATGCCTTACTGAACAAACAATGAGCCTCGTGCTGTTAGTCTTAAAACGGTTAAAAGTCTTTTTTGTTCATTTGAAATAAAATTTTTAAACATTTTTAAATAGGGTTTTTTTAAGGTTAAACTTTTCATATATTAGTTATATTTTATCTAATAAAAAAAAGAAAATTAGAAATGTTGCCTTGGCAATTAACTGAAATGAAGTACTGAAAAAATGAAATAAAAATAAATTAACTAAATATAAATATAAAAAAATACTAATAAAAATGACTAAAGCACATAAAATTACTATAACGTAAAATTAAAACTGAAAATATAAAAATTAAAGTTAATTCAAAATATTAATAATAATAATAAAACAATTAAGGGGTGTTGTATGGCGTAATGCAAAGCAGAATAATAAACAATTAAAATAAAATCAATTAACATAAATTAATTCAAATAAATAAATCCCTGTAATGCACAGCCAATTAATTAATAATAATAATAATAATAATAAACTAATTTTACATCAAATAATAGAATTATACACTGTAAAAAGATGCTGTAAAAAAGTACGATCAACTTGGATGTTTAAGTATACATCTTGCTTAATAAGTATATATTAAGTTAATATTTCAACTTAAATCACATTAAGCTGACTTAAACATGAGTTGAATCTTGTATAACATAGAAAAAGAAAATTGCTTAACTTGTTTTGATGAGTTTAAGCAATGCAAAAACATATGTTGTCATAACTTACTGATTATATCATTTTAAATGTTGTGAAACTGGATCAAGCAGATCATTAAAAGTCTGCGTTCTGTACCAGAATGGAGCAGAGTTCAGAATAAAAGGGATTTTTTTAAATAAATTGAACAGATATATTGTTATATTTTTCATTTTTGATTTGATTTCATATTGACTTAAAGCAATCCTCTCTGTGTCAATGACTTTCAGAGCTGATTTCATTTCTTTGATCGTTCTTGTGGATATCAAGGTGAATTCAATTTCAGACTGATCTCGGTTTGGAGAGGCGGCCTATCTATATTGATTGGGTGCCACAGTTTCGTTTTTCTCTTTCAGAATCTTGCGGCAGAAACAATTACCTTTCCACCCTCGTCCCATCATCCCCCCTTCACTCCCTTGCTCCCTAACTCATATTTCCAGTGTGAAATCTCTCTGCATCTCCCTCCATCCTTGTCTCTCAGTCTGTCGGCTTCATTTGTTCTCTTTTTGTGCTCAGCAATCAAATCATGTGAACAAAGCGTGACTCCAGGAATCGGTGGCAGCGCAAACAAAAGGATGTGACATCGTCAGCCTTCAGACTGCAGAAGGAAACAGATGCAGATGAACAGGAAGTAACCAGAGTCTGTGCCAAACGCAATGTTAATACTGGAAATACAACTCAAATGTTCTCAAATTTAAGGAATAGTTGACTTTTAGTATGTTTGTTGCTGTTTGAGCATAAAAAAGGTCTACAAAGCCTTAATTGTAGTCATGAGTTTTCTTCCAAGAACAAAATATTCCTCATTTAAATAATTCCCGCCCAATGAATACGCTAAATAAAGGCGCGGGGCCTGGTTGAGTTAGTTAGTAGTATGCTGAAACTGGCGGTTATGGTAAGGGGCGTGGCATTTCCCAAACACACTCGAAGCGGTTGACCAATCAGAGCACAGTGTGCTTTTCAGAAGGAGGGGCTTCATAGAGACAGGAACTAAACAGGGCTGCGTTTCCTGTACAATGACGAAACTCGCCGCTTCACTGCCATAGTACGATGCATCGTGGAAGAAATCAACTAGCTAGTCACGACTGTTTCCCGAAAGCATATGGTCACAAATTGGTCATTTAACCGTGTTAGTTAATGATGTCACGCAGGTGGTGATAGTAGTAATAACTACTTTTAATAAATCTGTTTAAGATCAAGTTAATGCTAAATGTTTTGCTATAAATTATGGACATCTGAGGACTAATTCTCATTTTTCTGATTTATTTTGCTTTATTTCCAGATTCAATCATAGGGTGTATTCACACCTGCCTTGTTTGGTTCGATTGAATCGAACTCTAGTTCGTTTCCCCCTTGGTGCGGACCTTTTGGGCAGGTGTGAATACAGCAATCGAACTCGGGTGCGGACCAAACAACCGAACCGAGACCCAGCTGAAGAGGTGGTCTCGGTACGGTTTCAAACGAACTCTGGTACGGTTCGTTTACGGTGTGAACATGAACCGACCCAATTGCAAGAAAGCACTGCGCCTTTGAGTTAACAGGCTTCCGTAGTCGGAGTTGCGTTATGGGAAAGTGATCTGTTGTAGCCTACTACATTACATCTGTTGCGCGTCTTTCTGCGCGTCGTGTGTGCATCATTGGAATGGAATGAATGAATGAGTGTGTGCATCAGGACATTCACATACAGAGCGTTCTCTTTAGTCTAATCGCGCATAGATGCAAAAAAAAAGCATTTGCAGTTCATATAATGTAACGATAGTTAGCCTACAATACAAGGATGATGCTGCGTTCATTTACGTTAAGCCTTTTTTGCACTTCCTGATTTCCCTACTTGAGAATCCTTGTCCAATGAATGGATGACCTTAGCACACGTGTGGTTTTGTTTACAAATTTTGGGTCACTTGCAAAAAGAGCAGTGTGAATGCGAACCATACCAAAAAAAAATAAAAAAAAAAAATTATTTGGTCCGGACCAAAGCAAGTGAACTATCGGACTTTCCTGGTGTGAATACACCCATAGACTCATTCCTACACACTAGAGCACGTAAGCATATGCGCACTAGGGGTGGGAGATATTGACAAAAATGAATATCTCGATATTTTTTTTCAATATCTCGATATCGATATTCAGATGATATTTTTGCAATCCTTCAAAGAAATGTGTGCAAACTGGCAAAGAAGGTCCAGTTGGTCTTTTGACTTGCTGCATTTGACCTATTATTGTATAGAATTACTAGTACATAAAGATATGAGACATTATTGATTTAAAGACTCCTAAACTTTTTAAAATAATAATATATTATTCAATAAAGTCTTTATTGTTCTTTTATATTTTTAATAGGGATGTAACGGTTCACAAAATTCACGTTTTGGTTCAATACAATACAGTGGTGTCACGTTCGGTACGTTTTCGATACAGCAAAAATAAAGAAATGCCATAGAAATGTCCTATTTATTAAAAGAAAAAATATTTTTAAATAAGTGTGAGTTTTCCTACATCTTGAAACTTTTAGTTTTATAAATGGGGGTAATCTTTGAAGGATGAACAAATAATGTTTTGGTCATCACATTAAAAATAACATTTAAATAACATTTGAGTTTTGAAGTGCTGGAAAAAGATGTGTGACGTACTTGAAAGCATTTTAATATTTCTGCCAAACTTCCATGGTTACAAGTTAGTGTTACTACCATAGACTGTAAAAATATATTAAATCCATGGTGAATGATCTGTGGACTTAAAACCTATAACTATTTCATTCATGGAACAATGTTTCTCATGGTTTCCACGTCAGTACTGTTTGATCAGTTAATAACGGAGAAATTGTAACGCTTCTCACTAGATCTCGCAGCAATGTTATTAGCCTACTTAAGTGGCGAATTCAAATGCTTAGTTTACTGGATTTCTTATGTAGTAACGGTGTCGCTTAATCAAGATCGGCTCGCGCTGCACTGACATCGTCCGAACTGATAAACGGTCCGTGAAGCACAAAACAATGAGTTTCGTTCCGCTTTCATTACATTTGCCATTTGATGTTGCGCAACGTTGTGGTGTTCGCCCCAGCACGGATTTTGGTCGGCAGGAAAAATGGTCTAACCACCGGAATGGTTTGGTTTGTAATGCGTACCGAACCGATCTCTTGGGAAAAAGTATCCATCTTTTGGACTCATTATACAACGCAATTTTCTAATGATGCAATCACGAAGCTCGCCACTTGAGGACGTCACAGACATTTAAGAAAAACGTTTTAACTACAGACTTATTACTTATTACTTAATATGCAAACAACGCATATTTTGTCTTTTCTAGCTGCTATTTTATTAATCGTACATCGGCTTTACTCTTTACGATTTTGGATTGTTGCTTCAACCTAAGAAACGTCATAACACACAGGTGAGGTAAGAACTTCGTAGTTGTATATCGCAAATTAGTAGCATCTTACTCTCGTGCAATTGAGGAACGATCGTGATTTTGTACAAAAAATAAAATAAAATACAGTCAAACAAAACCCTACAGTATTAAAATCGCTACGTATAATTGTTTAGAAGGTTATAGTGTGCGTTATTTGTTTTCTCTTTAACTTCCTTCAGCTCTTTTCATGTTTGGGGGGTCGGATTGTACAAATTATGAAATATTCGATATCCCAATTTTGCATATCGTCCAGACAACAATTTGGATATTATCGTCTAAACGATATATCGCCCACCTCTAATGCGCACTCTTCAAGAATGACGCTTTAAATCTCTTGACAAACTAAAAGACGTAAACGACATTTATATGTATTCTAAATAAAAGATATAGATTGTACTGAATGTAAGCTTGCTTATTTGGCTCAAGATAATGATGTATTAAGTCCACATGTCGTGCAAACAAGAAACTCTGCTTCTAACCACAGCTCGAGATCTGTCGTTCCAAACACACAACTTTGCTATGCTGTTTGCGAATGTTCGGTGGAATGATGGTTTCGGGAAACACAGACTCGCTGAACTGCTGATAACGACAGGACTTGCGACTATAGTTGGCTAATGATGCTTTCGGTAAAAACACCCCAGGGCGTTACTGACAGACTGGGAAGAGAGGAGCTGCAACAATGGAGAATAGACCCTTTTACTGTTTGTACACAATGATGACGTGGCAACGTATGCGCGCGCATATTGGCAACGGAAGTATGGCGAGAATCAGCAGCATGTCAGCAGACGCGAGCATTTTTTATGATGTCCTCGCTCCAATCAACACGTTTAATCGCCTGCAGCCACAGGCGCGCCGGTTCTTCTGAAACGGCCGTGATCCTGTCGGAATCCTATAAAACTTAAGCCCCTCGGTGTAATATTGATTAGTGCAACCGTAAACGTAACAACCAGACATTTTGATTCTGGGAAACCGTTTTGATAAGCTTTCGGAGTTGCTAACATGTTAGAGCCAGCGGGAAACAACACCACTTCCGTTGCCAAAATGCGCGCGCAACTATTTGATCACGTGGGCTGTAAAAGGGTCTATATGGAGAAAAAAATGTGTTTTTGAACATACAAGCATGAAATCTTATTCTAATAGAGCCCAAAAACAACATCAACTTTGGAAAATGGCATAATATGGCCTCTTTAAAGATAAGAATCTTCACGCAGCTCTTTTCATAGTGTTTACATCTGTAAATCTTCAATAAAAGACAAAAAAACAAACCAAACGGCTTGTGCACTATCAAATAAAGTCATCTGATAGCTTTGTGTGAGGATGAGGAACAGACTGAAATTAAAACCACTGAAGCTCTAGCTCTCTTTCACCAAGCCCACGTTCCTGTCTAGAACTCAGAAATGACTAGTCACGTTCAGTCAGATCTGAGAACCAATGGCGTTTTGGTGTCAATGTTTGAGGTCGATCGATGTGTGTTTTCAAAGACTAATCTACTTCATTACTGAACATTTGGTTAGATCCAAGGTTTTCTGGGGAAGTGTATGACAGAAGTGTGAATATAATGGCATACTGAGGCTCAGTGTAATGTGTTGTTGTTGTTGTTTGTGTTGAATGAGGTGGCAATCTGTTTTCCTGCTGGCCTTTGGTACCGATCAATGATTCAGCTGCCAAAAGACGCTCAGGGGTTTTTGCAGGGAGGGATTTTATCTTAACAAATATCAGACAAATGACAGACCTGCGACAACAAAACGCTTGACACGCAGATACAGATGACAGCTCATTTGCTACAGCCAAACACAGGGCTGGGAATCGAGAACGGTTCTTAAGGCCCATTTACGCCAAGGATGACAACTAGAACCATCATTTTATGATTAATCTTGTGAGTAGGAACTTTTAAATGACTCGGTCAAAAAGACTTGAACTCTTGTGCCTGGTATACTCCTAGTATTAAGATGTGTTTTGGTGGATCGGATCACATGTGGACGACACTATATACAGCTGTAAACGGGTCTAAAACACTTTGAGCTCGTCCACTTTCCACCACTTCCAGAGGAAGTTGAAAACACATTCGACCAGTTTGCTTTCATAGTGGAAAAGCTCATGAGATCGAATGTGTTCAAACAGCCTCAAAAGAGCGTCTTCTCTCCGTCTACTGAACTAATGAGAAACATTATGAGAAGAGCTCCAGCCAGACGGGGTTTAAACTCTGTCGACTGAAGAACCAAGTTTGGTTTGAAGATGAAAAACGTACCAAACACAACGTTCTCTCATTATTCCTGATTTCTAACACACACTCACAGTGTTCGGCTGATCTTGCGTCTGTCAGAGCAGAAACGAAAGTTCATATGTAAATTGCACAAGCTTATTTTTGTCCAAGATCTGAAAAAGCCCATAAATTTACCTTCCCCTCCTCTCAAAGAAATCAGGACAAAAGTGGATGAAAGTGGACAAAAGAGACGGATTAAAACACCAGGTGTAAACGGGAATGTGTCTCCCTCGTCTACTTGTGATCCGATCCACCAAAACACATCTTAATACCAGGAGTAAACAGAGCCTTGAATTACCGATTTGTATCCGTCTTTCCAAAAGTAGAGCCCATTAGTGCCAGTGGTCGCCATGATTTACTCAGTCTTACGATGCTTTTGGGAAACGCAGCCCAGAGCGGTTCTTGACTTAGCGATTTACTGAACTGACAGTCATTAGTATCATTATGTCCACTTTGAACCAAGAAATGTTACTGTGCTGTTAAAGGGATAGTTCACCCAAAAATAAATTGTGTCATCATTTATTCACCCTCAAGTTGTTCCAAATCTGTTGATTTATGGAAAAAGTATGGAAAAAATACTATGAAAGCCAATGTGACCAACATTCTTCAAAATATCTTCCTTTGTGTTCAACAGAAGAAACTCATACAGGTTTGGATCAACTTGAGGGCGAATAAATGATGACATCATTTAAATTTTTGGCTGAACTATCCCTTTAATGCTCATCAATTCCCATTCCTATTCACAGTTTTCACACAGAGATGTGAAACTCACAAACACGTACACAAAGCCACAGTCAGAAATCCGACCCGCGCCACACGGGTGCCCTGTGCCGCCCACCGTGCCATCTTTAGCTCTAATTAAGTAGCTGGGGTGAATTACAGGGCTATTGTCCACCTGAATTAGACATAAAACAAGATTGCATTAATATTTAATAGCAGTTGCAAGCAAGATGATAGTACTGGAAAGAAGAACGCTAAGCTCTTTTCCTAATGGATTACATTTTGAATACAGTCACCGCTCCGGCCAAACGCAAAACATCAACAAGTCGATCAATATTTCCATGTATTTTTAGAGTTTCCTGTCAATAACAGCAGCGTGATGCCATGCAAAACAAGTGCACGCTGTGTAACCCAGATCTATCCCAATTGCTCCATCAATACGCATTTAATACAAATAAACCAATTAGCTTCAATGGGCAGCCATTTCATGTGCATGTGTTGTCTGTATCCGTATATTATTAACTCCTGGCCAAAACAACAGGGAGTATTGGATTTCAAAAGGACAGTTGTTTTGAAGATGATCACATACATGTTCACCTGATCATATATGACCTGCTCTGGTGCCAGGCTGGAACACTAAGCTTGAAGCTCTAGTTACCATGGCAGCATCCCAAACCAGTTCCATACCATTCCCAATTTAGAACACAATGACTGAAATCTGAATCTCTACACATTAGGATCACCACATGACTGCAACATATTCCAGACCACCAGGTTGGAATTCAAAGCATGAAGCTCAACAGTTACCATGGCAGCATCCCATATATACAAGACTATTTCCATATGAATCCCTGCACATACTGAAGCAGCATTTATTGGATCTATCGCATCAATAGATTCCCAACAATGCAGCTTTCCAAACGTACATTTCAAACTACTCCCAGGTTGGAACACAATGCATGAATAGGATAAAATAGCATTCCTCCATTTAAGTGGGGAGAGATATTTTTCCCGATATTCACAATCAACTTAATCGGTTCTCAGTTGTTTACTATTGGGTCTACAAATAAAATAGCATTAATTGTGAAATAATAATGACTTATTATTAATACTAAAAATAAAAAATAAACAAAAACAATATCAGTTAATCACTATCCTTTACTCCAATATTTTCCAGAACACCAGGTTGGAATAAAACGGATCAAGCTCTACAGTTACCAATGCAGAATCCCAATCCAATTCCATACCATTCCCATTTCAGAATGCAATACATGACTCTATACAATAGAATCCTAGCGTTTCTAGGATATGTTACACTAATAAACATTCCAAACATATATTTTAGAGGATTCCCAGGATGGAATACAATGCATACATTTTAACAACTCGGATTAAATGGGAAGAAATCTTTTCTCGATATTAACTTTAAACTTAGGCTAATCTGTTCTCATTTGATCAATATTGGGTCTACTGATAAATGGCATAATTTGGGGAAATAATATGTTAAAAAAATAAAATGATAAGAACAATAATAACGCTGACCTTAACAATTCCTGTATCAATACGGGTCATTAAAAAAACCCAATATCGGTCTATTAATATTAGACTACTCCAATATTTTCCTGAACAGCAGGTTGGGAAACAAAGCATGCAGCATTCCAGACAAATAATCCAGATCACTGACAGGCTGAAGACCATACATGAACCCTGCATGTCGGAACATTTCTTTGTTAAGCAGAAGTTGCTCTGGTTGTCTTTACCGCACTGTCGTGTTCAGATTGAGCCACCGTTCATTCTTCATATCGCTTTCGCTGCAAACAGCGACACACACATCGTGTTGAAAATTGTCCACCCTAATTTGACTAATTAATTACATCTAGTTATATCCACTATCGCAGGTTTGCGGATAAGCGTCAAGAAAAAGCTCTGAACCTCACGCATTATCCGGCGGTGCATCGCTGCTTCCCTCCCCGGTCTAGAGGCGCCTTACCTCGGCACGCAGCTCGGGGACGACCGGTCCACTTCCCAGGTGGCGTACAGGTTCATGTGCACCGGCCGATTGGAGGTGATCGCCATCGGCTTGGAGGGCTGCGGAGACGGTACTCCTCCAGTCCTCGGGAGCCCTCCCCGATCCGACATACTGGAGGAACCTTATGTTTGAAAACAATGAAAGAAAACCCGAATAAAGCGGCTATTGTCGGAGGGTTGATCCTCTACTGCTCCACGGACACCGAGGCTCGGTTATATACCGGATCCGCAGTTCGCCGTCAAACTCGCGGCCAGTGTTTCTCAAGTTGCGTTAGTTGTTTATCGGTGCAGGAAGCGGAAATTTCTTTTTTGCCTCGCAGAGAAGCGCCACTGCCGAAGAGCAACGCCTCTAGTGAAAGACGAGCCCTCACAACCAACCACTGAGAGAGAGAGAGAGAGAGAGAGAGAGAGAGTTTTCGATACATTTCGGGGTTTTCATCGTGCAAAACTGTTGTTGTCTTATATTTGTCCACAAGGGAATATTTAGCTTACGTTCTTATAAAGAACAATTCAAATCGAAAATACCTATTTTTCCCGCTTCTCGAATATCCAGAATATAGGCTAGTAGCAAATAGGCCTATTTTAAAAACCTGTTTAGTTTGTGGTTCTCTTATTACAGTTCAAATTTGACCCATATTTAAAGTGATGGCCTTTCAATTTTGTAAAGTAACGCATTCAATTAAACACTGCATTTTGAAGTAGCATTTTCTTTTAAATTATAGCCTACTCCAATAATATTTGTATTCACAGCTTTAAAAAATCCACAAGGTGGATCATTTATTTTACATCGACATTTATACATTTAGCCGACACTTTATCCCAAACGACTTGTGATTAAAAGGGTACAAGGCCATTAATTCGTGATGCAATTTTCTCTTAAAACACTGACAGCAAAAACCACAACAGCACTTTTCGAAACACTTGTGGTTCCTCAGGAAATGGTTTCCTGTAAGTGGAGGGAGGGGGTGAATTTATTGTGATGACTATATGTGCTGTTCCAGTTGCAGACAGTGGAGATTTATTAATTAAACATGAATTAAATCGTAGCTGTAAGAAGTTCACCATTCATTGACAAATAACAAATGCATTGTTTTAAGTGAAATATAAAATGCCAAGAGTGATTGATATTCAGCTTTTACCTCCAATTGTGTTACTCCATCAATATTCCATTAAGGGGCCGTTTACACCACACCGTTTTCGACTATAAAGACGCAAAACTTTTAATGCATTTTGGCCATTTATGTACACAACAACAATGTTTTGGGGGCCTGAAAACTCAAACTTTTTTGAAAGCAAGTTTTTGAAAACGATACCGTTATCTTCGCCATGTAAACATCAAAAACGTGAATCTATGAAAACGGTGACGTCATGCCTGTGTGTATTATGTGTAAATCTATGCGTGTAATGTTTCTTTTCAAAGTGACATCGCCAACTACTGGCCTGGCAGCAGAATACAGTGTTTCTAGTCATTTTCACTGATCCATTTGAACGAGGATCATTTTGACAATGTTGTCGGCTACATGAAAAATGAAAATGAAAATCTTTTAAGGTTCTAGTACGATCATAACACTCTTTGGGAGCAGATAAAACACATTTACATGACAATGATGTGCTAAAAAAAAACGGAAACATTTTTACTTTGCATTTTTTGAGTACAGACGACAACATTGTCAAAATGATCTTATTCTCCATTCAAACGGATCCGCGAAAAACAACTAAAACGCTGTATTCTGCTGCCAGGCCAGTAGATGGCGATGTCACTTTGTAAAGAAACACTATGGATTGAACATGTAATGCACATGTGCATGACGTCACCGTTTCACAAATTCACTTTTTTGTAGTTTACACTGAGACGATAATTTAAAGTTTGTGTTTTCAGGCCCCCAAAACAGTGTTTTTGTATATGAAACGCCAACACGCATAAAAGTTTTATGTTTTTAGTTGAAAAGGGTGTGAATGTAAACGGCCCCTTAGACCCACTGAACCGTAAGAGTTCATGAATTATTGACGGTTTTCAATGTGGGTCAAAATTGAGTTTCTCAGGACAACCGGAGTGTTTAGAGCATGACTTCATGACTTCACGACTGCTTTTGTTGGACGTGTTTAAGAGTTATTTAATGTCTGATGAATTTGTATTAGATGCATATATATATATATATATATATATATATATATATATATATATATATATATATATATATATATATATATATATATATATATGTATATATATATATATATACATATGATATTAGATATATATTCTCATTAAAACTGTCCACTGCTATGGCATTTTGAAACGTTTCCTTTATCTCAAGCACAACAACACTGTCATTGAATATTTTGATATATTTTAAATTATATATTTCGATATTTTTGCGGGTCTTAGTAAATATTGTGAAATAACCATTAAATTAAATTAAACAATTTTCTGTACATCTCATTATTTAAAAAATATTAAATTATTTAATTAAATAATAAAATATGTTGAATTGTATCATGTACATCTCTGTCAGACAGATCTCTAAATGGCTTGGTTATGAACAGTATTAAAGGCATTTAATGGGACACTGAACTAGTCATAATGCAATATATTAATGTCACCCCATATCAGTGTCCGCAATTTGAATGCATTTGATTAAACACACAACCCATCGCAACCAACATTTGAGGTTAAACAACCTTTTATCTGAGGTTGCACTTTGTTGGTCATGTGATCATGTGTCAGCGACATTATAATGAGCCTAGATTATAGATATGACACTGATCCTCTCCTGTCCTAATACACACATCCACATCATCAGGATAGAGAGGAATGGGCCGAGAAGGTCATTTAGAAACGGCCCCTGTGTCATAACAAGCCACCGCTGAGATTAAGTGAGTCGCATGTGCTGAAAATAAGTAGATACACCATTAAAAATAAAGGTTCCAAACGTTTTTTTTTTTTTCACACCAATGCCATGATAGAAGAACTATTTTTGGTTCCCCAAAGAACCTTTCAGTGAACAGTTCTTAAAAAAAAGTTTCCTTTTTTCACACAAAACTTTTGTTCTATGGCTGTGAAAGGTTCTATATGGAACTATAAATGCCAATAAAGGAACTTTACTGTTAAAATTGCAGTAAGCAATTTCTGAAAAATGCTGTTGAAAGTGGATCGGACCAATCAGCACAACATTAGGGGGCGTGTCCACTCATGATGGGTGAGGAGAGAGAGCCAATCGGCAGTAGGGGGCGTGTCCACTCATGATGGGGAGGAGAGAGAGAGCCAATCAGCAGTAGGGGGCGTGTCCACTCATGATGGGTGAGGAGAGAGAGCCAATCAGCAGTAGGGGGCGTGTCCACTCATGCTCGGGAGGAGAGAGAGAGTGAGCAAGAGGGAAATTTGAAGAAAGACTGTAGAAAGAGAGATGGCTGAGAGACATTAGTAAAGAGAAAAGCTCAGAGGAATATCACTGGGAAAAGAAGGGCTATGATCAGGCAAGAGCTTTAGGACCCGAGTTTATATTAGAAAAGCTGTCCAGCGCTGGAGAGACTGAAGCGGGAAGGCCTGAAAACGAATGCCGATACTTCATACACGACTAACATTTGTTTTGCCGTTTCTCAGAACCAATATGCTGTTGTTGTAATGTTAGTTATAGTAAAAGGACAGTTTAAGTGGCATTGTTTGTCTGGAGCTGTTGGTGAATGTGTACTGTGTTCATTTTTTGTTCTTCTTTGTTGTTCGTTCGTCATCTTCGCTTTATTTTGCTTTGCTTCAGCAATGATAAAGAGACATCCACTCTGCATTGTGTTTTTGTGCATTTTAGGGGCGGAGCAATGAAGGGAGGGGTGTGTTTGTTTGTTTGTTTGGGTTGATTTCAAATATCAACAGTGTTTCTCAGAAATCACTTAATATAAACTATAAAAAGCTATTCTCACATTTGAAATAGTTTAGGCACACAGTTCCAGGCAAACGGGATATTATTTGTCCAGTAAGCAGGCGTTGGGAAACCCACACAAAGGCTGGTGATGAAAGCACATCTATATTTATCAGACTCATTAACCCCTGTGTGTGTGTGTGTGTGTGTGTGTGTGTGTGTGTGTGTGTGTGTGTGTGTGTGTGTGTGTGTGTGTGTGTGTGTGATGGTTAGAAACACGACCCGGCTGATGCTGACCAATGTATGACACTGCTGGGTTCTCGCTGGGTTCTCCTGTGTGTGTGTGTGTGTGTGTGTGTGTGTGTGTGTGTGTGTGTGTGTGTGTGTGTGTGTGTGTGTGTGTGTGTGTGTGTGTGTGTGTGCCTCCAGCTTTCGTCATGTTCACGATGTTGTTGTACAATTGAAACGGAAGGTAAGAACCCACGCCTGTGGATATTCAAATCAACCACTAATTAGTTGAGTCATTGCAAGCTGCCTTTAAAAACACTCCATTTACTGGTTTGCATCACAATTTTAGTCATGCAATGCTGCTCTTTAACGTTTAAAAATATGAAAAGTTAGTCTGTGTAGATTTTATTTCAAATGCACGGAAGCCCATTTCTGCCATAAGAAAAAAAAGTGTGCATTGGTAAATCATAATTATGACATAATACAAAGTCAAAATTATGACATAAAAAGTCAACCATGACATAAAATGTCAAAATTGAGATACTAAGTTGTAATTATGATTAAAAGTTGGATTATGAGGTAGAAAGTCAACCATGACAGAAGTCTCAAAATTATGAGATACTAAGATGAAATTGGAATAGTCATAATTGACATAAGTCGAAATTCTGACATAAAAAGTTGACATATTTCACATAATTATAACTTTTTATGTCATGATTGATTTTTTATCTTATAATTTTGATTTGACTCTTGTCATGATCTCATAAAAGTCACGAGTTAAAATGATGAGAAAGTCAACCATGACATAAAAAGTCAAAATTGAGATACTTATTCATAATCATTATACAAAGCTGAAATTATTTAATTGTCATAATCAACATAAGTCTAAATATGACAAAGAGTGAAAATTATGATAAAAAGTCAACCATGACATTAAAAGTAAAAATTGAGAAATTAAGTTGTAATGATAAAAAGTTTAAATAATAAAATAAAAAGTCAACCCTTACATAACATCAAAATTCAGTTACTAAGTAATGTTTATAATTAAAAGTTGAAATTATGAGATTAGGTCATAATAAACTAATCTAAATATGTCAAAAAGTAAAAAAAATATGAGATAATCAATCATGACATAAGTAAAAATTATGAAATACTAAAATGACATTGACACCAAGTCATAATTGACAAGTCGAAATTCTGACATAAAATGTTGAAATTCAGAATTTGTCATGATTGACTTCTCATAATTTTTTACTTTTGTCATGATCTAAAAAAATTGAATTAAAATTATGAGTCAACCATGACATAAAATGTCAAAACTGAAAAACTAAGTCATAATTATGATATGTTGAAACTATGAGATCGTCAACCATGCCATACCAAAATTATGGTTATAACTGACCATTTTTAAACCGAGATAAAAAGTTTAAATTATAATGCATAAAAATCCGTTATGATTAATAATAATTTTGACTTATGCTATAACTGAGTTAGCTTTTCAAGCTTATATGTTGTCAATGATTATGATTTTTTTTTACCAAACAATTACACCAAAGCACCCCCCCCCCAACCTTTTTTTTATTAAGTGGCAGAAATGGTCTTCCATAAGGAAACGAGTGCAAACCCGCTTCAACAGCACAGCTTCCTGAACAAGACAATCCATCATCAGAATCCACAGAACAAACGAAGGGCTGAGGCGATCTGAGAGTCTTTAATGAAGTCACTGTCGGGAATGTGGCGCACTGAATCTTGCCCACGGATGCAGGTGTTTCAGCTCATCCAGGCTGTGTGTTTGGGGGGAAACGAGTGTGTTATTGTCTGAGAAAGCGTATTTGACTGTTTGTTTGTCAGTGAAAGTTTTATGTAGGTCAAACCGAATCCCAGACATCAGGTGACGGTCAGACTTCCTGACACTCTCTTTCTCCCCCTGCTGGCCGGAGCCCTCAACATCATTGATTCATTTAAAGCCCCCTGGGGTGAAAATCAAGCTTTTAATGGTGTTTATGTGAATGTTATTGAAAACGTTTATATGTCTATGTGGTGTTTTTAATATGCTTTAAGACAAACTATGTGTAAATTCATAAGTCGACAGCATTGCTGAGTATTTTCTCCTTAAAACTGCAGTGAATCAAAGACAGTCTCAAAAACACGGTTTGAAATCGCTGGTGTTTCTGACGTCACAAACTACCTTGTAACCAATCAGATCAACGTGTGATCGTCAGCGAGTGGATCTCTGAGCTGTGTGAGCGAGTGGAGGCGGGGCTTATTTACATATTCATAGAACCAGGTATACTAAATGAGGCAAGGGTGTTGAGTTACATTCAAGCTATTTTAAGGCATGAAGAAAAAACGTTTAAATATGTAATTTTAGTGGTCATAGATGAGTTAAGGATACAATCATTGAATACTTAATATAATGATTGAAGATTTTATTTTTATTTTCATATAAATAAAAATTATATTCAAGGATCCCAAACCTACAGAATAATAAATACCACAATGTTTGCAGTTGTTCAAGGTTAATGACTAAGGATTTAAAAAAAAAAATCATGTTAAAGTTTACACTCACAAAGATAATTTCTAGAAAACTACAAAAAATAATAGTTGTTGAAATTTCCAATATATATTTACATTAAGATAAAATTTTACATCTTAAAAATCCTACTCCTAACTATATTAAACTGATATTTCCAGTTTTTTTAGGACAATATGAATGCTACATATAAACACCATATTTCATATATTAGCAGATGAAACCAAAAACAAACTAGCTTTCATAAGCATGATAAAACGTTAAATAAAAACACTAACAACATCTTGTCATTGACTGCCATTTTATTTACAAAAACATTGAGCATAAATGAAAAACGTCACTCATTGTAACGTAACGCACAAACACGAGTGTGCTTCTACACCATATCAGCAGACAAAAGCATCAGAAGTGAAGGATCCCGTGGCTCTCGCAGGACTAGAATTTGAACTCCTTGTACTTCTTCGCCCCGGAGCGCGTGTCCTGCGGCTGAGCCTTGCGCTTCTTTTGCTGCCGGGAATAGAGGAGAGGAAGGTTTTAGGGAACACATATAAACACAAACAATTTACAAATAAGAAAAAGATGGTTCATCAAACATCTTATTTGATCAGATGCGTTTAAAGGGGCTCTCCTAGAACTACTGTATTTTTAATGTGTCCCATTTAGTTAATACTGCAATATCATGCACAGGTTAAGGCCATTGCACACTGAGTCCGAAATTTTCGCACGTAAAAAAAAAAAAATGACCTCATGTTACGTAAATCACACTTGCACAATGCCTCAGAAACTTTCGTACGTCATAAAAAAAATTCAAATCGGGTTCGATTTTCTGCGTTTTTCGCATCCGTAGCAAGCAGTTTGAATGGTGTTTAAATGGTGTTTTGACAATTCAGAGCCACCGAATCACGAATACGAAAAAACGTATACGAAATTTTCGGACTCAGTGTGCAATGGCCTTTACATTTATCCAAAAATAAAAATAGGGAAAAATACGAAAATGTGGCATGAAGACAGTCTATTTAGGATTGCGATTTGTGTAATTTTGTGAAAATAATAAATAAATATATTAAATGTATTATAAATTATTTGAATTATAATTTTTATATTATACCTTTAAAAATGTGTATATATATATATATATATACACATATACAGGTCCTTCTAAAAAAATTAGCATATTGTGATAAAGTTCATTATTTTCCATAATGTAATGATAAAAACTAAACTTTCATATATTTTAGATTCATTGCACACCAACTGAAATATTTCAGGTCTTTTATTGTTTTAAAGGGGAAATGAAGCAGTCAGTCAAGTTTACATGATTTACAAGATGGATGTCTACTATAATCAAAAATTATGTAAGAAACATGACAAATGTTAACATATAAAAGAAACACCGTTATATCTTTCGGAGCAAGGGCGCCGCCATTGTGCAGTATTATAACCGGTGACGTCACGGGGTTGGTTTGCTCTGGGCTGAGTTCAGTAAAATACAGTGAAAAATGCATGTAAGCTGGTTGAACCAGCGAACAACTAACGTTAGGTACAGTCATTGTTAGCTAACAGCTGTAACTGCATGAACTAGCTAACGCTAACTTAGTGTTTAGCTAGTTAACTTTATTAGTACCAGACAAAAAGACGACGTCTAACGTTAACAAACTGCACATGGAAACATTGTTCGCGATGTCTGCCATCATATTCCTGTCTCTTGTCAACACCATGGTTGCAATACATGGTCAAGATCAGCGTCTTGACAGCAGATGGATCGTGCTATCGTGGCGTAATTATATGTTTGGTTGTAAAATGTATTACCTGAATGAAATGAAATCGAATGTATCGACCTGTGGAATCATTCATTCACAGACAGCATACGAATCTTCCTGTTACGACTCCGAGTCGAGTGTGAATTGAAAGCGCTTCAGTGATTCAGTGCGTGCAGGAAACCGAACAGATCATTCAAACTGATTCGCAAACCGATTTAGACAGATCTGCCAACATGTTTGATGAAGTCTTTGAACAGAATCGACTAAAAAAATTTTGTAAATTGAGCATCGCTCATCATGCCCATAAAAAAGATACAGCGCGCTTGGAAAACTCATTCGCATTTATATACATGTTTGCTTTAAAATAAAGTGCGCCGTTTGCATCCCTGCATAACGAGATTTGGGCCATACAAATTACGGGAGTTTCACGGGAGCAATAACAAAACGGGAAGGGGGCGGGAGATGGATGTGAAATACGGGAGACTCCTGGGGAAAACGGTAGTGTTGACAGGTATGAGCTACACCTAATACACCATAACACCATAATTTGTATGGCCCTGCATATAACGAGATTTGGCAGATCTTTCTAAATCGGTTCGCGAATCAGTTTGAATGATCTGTTCGGTTTCCTGCACGCAGTGAATCACTGAAGCGCTTTCAATTCACACTCGACTCGGAGTCGTAACAGGAAAATTTAAGAACATCAAGAGCGTTGGATGAAGTGGCCGTGGACCTACAGTACAGTCTAGTGAAAGCAAATCTGCAAATCTATATTGTTTGCCAGCGATGAAGATCTTTATTAGTTGAACATCTTCGTATGCTGTCTGTGAATGAATGATTCCACAGGACGATACATTCGATTTCATTTCATTCAGGTAATGATACATGACAACCAAACAGATTATTACGCCACGATAGCACGATCCATCTGCTGTCAAGACGCTGATCTTGACCATGTATTGCAACCATGGTGTTAACAAGAGACAGGAATATGATGGCACACATCGCGAACAATGTTTCCATGTGCAGTTTGTTAACGTTAGACGTCGTCTTTTTGTCTGGTACTAATAAAGTTCACTAGCTAAACACTAAGTTAGCGTTAGCTAGTTCATGTTTACAGCTGTTAGCTAACAATGACTGTACCTAACGTTAGTTGTTCGCTGGTTCAACCAGCTTACATGCATCTTTCACTGTATTTTACTGAACTCAGCCCAGAGCAAACCAACCCCGTGACGTCACAGGTTATAATAGGGACTTTAAGCAACAGCCTCTGGTGGAACGGCAACGGCATTCTGCCGTTCTATTGCGCATGCGCGACTTTAACTGCTACTTCACGACGTTCTACTGTAACTGTCTACTACGGGAGAACAGCTGATTTGCCGTTGTCGCTACTACGTGAAAGATTAAGAAAGTTAATATTGTTTTATGGTATGTGGCATTGTAATTGTTTATGTATATCATTAAATGCCCAAAGCAACCCTCTCCTGCTTTTTAAAATCACTTTCTTTATTTGTATTTTGTCAAATTATTAAATTATTCCCTACGCCGTACTCTTCACTGTTGCTTAGTGATTTTTGCGTTCTTTAACTACGGCAGTTAACCGTTTACTTCCGGCTGCCGTTGCCGTTCCACCAGAGGCTGTTGCTTAAAGTCCCTAATACTGCACAGTGGCGGCGCCCTTGCCGCGAAAGATATAACGGTGTTTCTTTTATATGTTAACATTTGTCATGTGTCTTATATAACTTTTGATTATTGTGGAAATCCATCTTGTAAATCATGTAAACTTGACTGACTGCTTCATTTCCCCTTTAATACGGATGATTTTGGCATACAGCTCATGAAAACCCAAAATTCCTGTCTCAAAAAATTAGCATATTTCATCTGACCAATAAAAGAAGTGTTTTTAATACAAAAAAAAGTCAACCTTCAAATAATTATGTTCAGTTGTGCACTCAATACTTGGTCGGGAATCCTTTTGCAGAAATGACTTCTTCAATGCGGTGTGGCATGGAGGCAATCAGCCTGTGGCACTGCTGAGGTGTTATGGAGGCCCAGGATGCTTCGATAGCGGCCTTAAGCTCATCCAGAGTGTTGGGTCTTGCGTCTCTCAACTTTCTCTTCACAATATCCCACAGATTCTCTATGGGGTTCAGGTCAGGAGAGTTGGCAGGCCAATTGAGCACAGTAATACCATGGTCAGTAAACCATTTACCAGTGGTTTTGGCACTGTGAGCAGGTGCCAGGTCGTGCTGAAAAATGAAATCTTCATCTCCATAAAACTTTTCAGCAGATGGAAGCATGAAGTGCTCCAAAATCTCCTGATAGCTAGCTGCATTGACCCTGCCCTTGATAAAACACAGTGGACCAACACCAGCAGCTGACATGGCACCCCAGACCATCACTGACTGTGGGTACTCCAGTGCTGCTTCTCTGTAGCCCAGGTCAGGCGCTTCTGCCGCTGTTTCTGGTTCAAAAGTGGCTTGACCTGGGGAATGCGGCACCTGTAGCCCATTTCCTGCACACGCCTGTGCACGGTGGCTCTGGATGTTTCTACTCCAGACTCAGTCCACTGCTTCCGCAGGACCCCAAGGTCTGGAATCGGTCCTTCTCCACAATCTTCCTCAGGGTCCGGTCACCTCTTCTCGTTGTGCAGCGTTTTTTGCCACACTTTTTCCTTCCCACAGACTTCCCACTGAGGTGCCTTGATACAGCACTCTGGGAACAGCCTATTTGTTCAGAAATTTCTTTCTGTGTCTATCCCTCTTGCTTGAGGGTGTCAATGATGGCCTTCTGGACAGCAGTCAGGTCGGCAGTCTTACCCATGATTGCGGTTTTGAGTAATGAAACAGGCTGGGAGTTTTTAAAAGCCTCAGGAATCTTTTGCAGGTGTTTAGAGTTAATTAGTTGATTCAGATGATTAGGTTAATAGCTCGTTTAGAGAACCTTTTCATGATATGCTAATTTTTTGAGATAGGAATTTTGGGTTTTCATGAGCTGTATGCCAAAATCATCAGTATTAAAACAATAAAAGACCTGAAATATTTCAGTTGGTGTGCAATGAATCTAAAATATATGAAAGTTTAATTTTTATCATTACATTATGGAAAATAATGAACTTTATCACAATATGCTAATTTCTTGTGTATATATATATATATATATATATATATATATATATATATATATATACACACACACACACACGTATAAAATTAATACATAATGGCAATGTTTTTCCATTTAATTCTAGGCTGATTTACATTTGGTTAAACAAAACAAAGTTAAACATTTTAATAATATATACGTTATTTATTTCTGTATAGATGGTAATTTAATTAATGAGAATGACCATGAAAATTGAGAAATTCTACCCCCAAAAAATCCTAACAGACTTAATCTAATGCAATAATGCAAGAGATCTTCCCGTTTCCTTGTTTTTGCAGTGATATATGAGAGTTCCACTTGTGATTGGCTGCAGTATTTGAGATCCTCCAATCACTGAGCTCACCTTCTGTTTGGCGGCGTGTTCGGCCACCATGTCGCTGAAGTCCTCCTTCTCCACCTGCGCCTGCTGCTCCCGGACGTGCTCCTCGTACTTCTGTGTCATGGCCATGGGGTCGAGCTCCAGCTCCTCGGGGGCCAGAGCCACTTCCACCGCCTGAGAGTCTCCGCCCAGCGCCGTCACGCCGGCCTTACGGCTCGTCACCGTCTGAGACACAGAGGAGACCACAAGCATGACACGTGTGCAGACATATCATTTGTGTCACATTAACCAAGTTTAGTTTTTTGCTCTTCCCTCAAAACATTCCTTATAAAATTTAATGGACTCTAGGAGTTTTGTAGTTCAAATTGAAAAAAGTAACAAATCCTTCACTCGCGGGTCAATTTGACCCCCATAGGAATGAATGGGAATGCGAGGTATGCTTCAGTACACACAGAAAAAACTAAAAATGCTCAATTCAAAATAGCAATGCTAAAACTTTACCAAAAAAGATTTTATAATGTCTACATGTGTATCTGAACGCATCCTAAAGAAAAACTGACTTCAGGACCCAGAGGAACAGCTCATTTGCTCCATATAGGCCATAAGGCCATCTAGTGGCAAGAGTCATGAAATATCATGTTATATTAATATTTTTACTCAAGAGGTCGGCAAAGACACCCAATGTAAGATATTTTGAGCTGAATTAAAAGGGTTATGTGTGAAATATTCATAGACAGTAAAAGAAATGGACACAGCGACCCCCTTGATTTCAACGGAGAAGACTGAAGCCCGATTATTGCACTTCCTGTCTGATGACTGATCAACTGCGCAGGCTCAAGCTTGATGACAGTCTGACAGTTGTAAATCTTCTAGAAGCTGTGGCAAGACAAATCTGAATCACCTAATTCCTCAAAAACGTTGTTGAAATATTTTGTCCTGTTGTTTTTATGGACTCTCGATCTATGAGCTTCTCCCTTGACTTTGTGCCTCTATGTCTCTACGATTTCCTCATAGACAGTAAAAGATTGCCTGCGAGCTTCTCCTCCTGTCTATACGGTAATGTCTCTATTGTGCGACAAAGTCGCGTGGTTATGACGCAATCGTTAGCCTATTTTTTACAAAAACGGCTTCTACGGGGCCATAACGTAAGATACAAAGTAATGGAGCCTTTTATACATTGTCGTGTTTCTTTAGAAATAAATAATGGACAAATGAAGTCTTTGGACGCCTCAGATGTAAAGTTATTCGCTGTCAAAGTGACGCAAAAATGAATGGGAGTCAATGGAATGCTAACAGCAGGTGAAGTTCTGCTACAATAGCGACTCCCGCGAGGCTTCAGATTCCGGCTGATGGATTACCCCCTTGGAAATATTGAGTTATTTTGAATTTAAGTTGAAAGAACGTGAGGAATGTGCTTAAATTACTAAATTATTTATTGATCAAATCTAGTAATTTAAAAGTAAATGAAATAATAAAATAAAAATTCTCCCAAAAAAGTGCATTTCAAAATGAAATAAAATAAGATTTCTAGAAAAAAAATAATTAAGTCTTATTTTATGGCATCGGGTCATTGACCCGCAAGGGAAGGATTAGCACTTGATTGGTCATACAGCATTTTGGCCACTGCTGTACTGAATATTAATTGTCTTTTAAACCCCAACTGATCCAGGCAAGACACATCAAAATCTCATTCATTTCACATTTGCAAACAGCTGCACAAATATATCAGCAGTGGCATTAACGTTTATAGCTGACATTTCCACCGGGCAGCTGTTGGCTTCTGCGTCACATGGTTTATATTCTTCTCGCTGTCGTCTTAAATGCAAACGAGTCCCGTATGGATGAAGTCATTAGCATGTGACGGCTGTGAGAGATGAGAGGCAGATCGTGTGAAATCAGCGCTCTGTTATCAGAGGTTATCTGCCACATCTAAATCCACTAGACAGAGAGAACTCTGGGATACGAGCGTGTAAAACAACAGAGGCGGAATGATTACCATAGAAAACACAAATGGTTTGGATCAGTAAGCACTGATTCATCTCGTGGATCTGGTTTTTGACAACATCAATGGAAGAGGACTCAGATCGAGTCAGATGGTAATGAACAATAGTTTAGGTTTAAATCTATAAGGGAAAGTGTGCATCTAGCTTTCATATCCATCTTTTTTCTACTGCGTTTTAAACTATAGGTGGTTTGGGGAACTTGTTGTATTCATGGATTTTAAAAGGGTTTTTTTGGCAGATTTTGTGTGGTTTAAATGGAAGTTACTCACATAATTAGCACAAAACATCATGGAGCGTAGGGAAAAAAGGGGATAGGAAAGTGCCAAGAATTTAAAAACAAACTGATCTGAGAAATTGAAGACTCCTACAGCGGTTTCCATCCAAAGACGTGTTTGTGTAATTGGAATATCACATAAACATTCACAAATTAAGCAGCGTTTCCATCCCATGTGTTCAAGAGAACAAAATCTCCCCTTCCTGGGAAATCGGCATATAAAATCAGTAATAAAATTGGAAGTTCCTGCAATCGGGGAAGAAACTGACTCTTTTCCTCCATCACAACTGAGTTAAACTCTGTCATGCTCTCTTGCGTTCGGATGCTGGTGTTTGGGAACGCAATCATTTGAGACGCTTCTGGAAGGAACTAAACCAAATCAATCTGATGACAGACTTTGGTTCAGGCATTTTTGAATAACTAAATGAACATTAGAGATGTTTGCAATGTGATTGGTCCGCTAGCTAGTCCAGATATCCAATCACATCCACTGTTGAGGCAAAGGCACAAGTTTTTTTCTCGCGCAACGAGGGATTTATTTTGTAAATGTGTTTTAATTGTAGTTTATGTGCATGTCGTATCAGATAAAAAAAACTAATCAGGCTCAATTGAACGCATACGTTTTTTAAATGAAATTATGCACATCTTAGCGTTTCCATCCAGCGTTTTTTTTTAATGCGACATAAAAATGGCATAAAAGTAGGTGGATGGAAACGTGGCGTATGACACACTCATCCATCTCTCACACACAGTCGTACCGCAGTCATGTCGTAGATGTGTGTGGACGCCATCATAGCAGCTCCGACAGGCCCAGTCCTCCTCTCCGGCAGCACCGTGAACAGCTGAGGCGTCTCGTTCCTGAACACACACACACGTGTTAAATGAGATATAAGTGTTGCTCGAGGAGACAGTTGAGACTTCACAGATCAGGACTCGAGGAGCTCAAAACTACAAGCCCACATCTTTAACCACTACGCCACACATTAGCTGCAAACGTAATGGTAAGTTGAAGGTTTTGCCGCACTAGTGGATTCACACATTAAAGCGCAGCCTAGTGAATGTTGCCTTAGAGCGCTCACAAAAAGTATAAAGCAAGTCACAGTGCACTTTGTCTACATCAACATCTTACAGTCATGTCTGCATATTAAACTATTTATAAAGTAAATGTAAGAATAACTTTCATAGTGTTAGTAATGTTTCAAGATTAACAGTACTGGACTGAAAGCAGCTTAGGATTTACTTGATTATCCATATTTTATTTTTTAGAAAATCTTGTTAAAATCTAAGTATCAAATATGATCATCAGGCTTTTGAGGAATGTTTATTTGTTCATTTCTCAATCATCATTGTATTGCATTACGTTTTAAAACTACAGAGTTTTGATAAAACTAAGCACTTAAATATCTTCTTACTAATATACTAATATTTATATATAGACACTATTTCAGTATCTGCTATAAAGATCTCATTGATTACATAACAAGAATCAGAATTTCATCTTACTTTTTGGCCATATAAATATCAGCATCTGCACTAAATTTAATATTTTGCAGTTTGGGCCTATAATTAAAATTTGAGGTGTTTTTTTCCTCTCCTTGAGTATGAGCTCCATATTCTCACTATATGAGCCATAAAAGCCTGATGTATCAAATATGACAACTTTTTTTTAAACATTGTCTTAAGTTTCAATAAACTAGATTTTTCTGACCATTTTATATGTCAGGCTTTCCAGGGTTAAATAAGTGACTCAGGGGCTTAAATCTGTCTCTCACACTCACACACACACACTCACCCGTCCATGATCTCCTCGATCTTCTTCTTCCTGAGCTCGATGAGCTCTGGAGTCTCCATGCCGGCAGGAACGGAGGAGAATCCGCCGGGAGTGATCAAGCCACTGTCACAACAAGAAGAAGAAAGGTTAATGACTTGAACACATGACCGTGACTCCGAGACGGAGAGTTTGATCGGCACCTGTCTGCAGGAGTGAAGAAACCCGTCTCGTCTGGTTTGTCCTCGTCGCTCTCCTCCTCCTCTTCCTCCTCAGAGGACTCTTCATCGGACGGCTCCAGTTCGCCCCACGTGCTTCGGTCGATTTCCTCCTCCTCGGCTTTGGCCTGTCAACATTTCAGAAGGAAGGCAGATTTATTTATACAGTTTCAAAGCAACTTCACATTAATTAAACAGGAAAATAACAGTGTTAATGTTGTACAATTCATTAATTATGAAACTTAATTTGAACTGTAATACTTTATTTTTAGTGTTGTTTCAAATCAGTTCAATGACTGTCAATGTTGCAAAATTCAAATCTCAGGGTGACTACAAGTAAATATTTTGGTTGAGCTGAGAGTTTAAAGTTAATATTTCAATAATTCAACGTGTAAATTTTTCATGATTCTCAGATGTTGGTTAATGGTCACGTCACATGCAGGCAAACTAAATATTTTAATCTTTTTTTGTAAGGGTTTTATTTTGTTTTTATGATTTAACTTTTTTTCATCATCTCATGAACCCCATGGGTTAGGGAAACTCAGTTCTTTACTTTAGTAACATTTAATGAAAACTTGCACTTTAATTATTTTCTGTATTAACAGTTTTATAAAACCAATAAGGCATTTAGCTTTAAGAGATTCAGCTCAGTTTATTTATTAAGCACATTTAAAAACAGCAACAAGGCTGACTAATCTGCTCTACAATACAAAATAAAAAGACCATAAGACAACAGGTAGAAGGAAACAGAGAAGAACAAAATAAGATGTATTAAAATCCAAAGAAAAGAGATCTGTTTTAAGACTAGATCTGAATGAATCTGAATCTAGAATCAGCCCTGATGTAAAGTGGGACGAGCCTCAGAAAAAGCTCAATTACTCCCACACTTTAAGCAAGTTCTGGGATCTCAGTAAGTTGATCTTCAGATCTCAGGCGTTGCAACTTTTAGGATGTGGTTTATCACGAAGACAGTTGTTCTCCTGCACGTCGTGAGTAACAAGACTGCTTAAATGTGACTATACTCACAACACTTTGCTAAAATGTGCTGCTAATTGAGTGTCCTCACCTGGAAGTCTATGGAGTTGGTCCCGAACACATCTCCGTACAGCGGTTTTCCCGTCTCATCCACAGGAGGTTTTCCCCAGCCGCCCGCGTGATACCCGAACGAACAGCTCTGAGAGACACACACACACACACACACCTCAGTATGAACATCTCAGCTTTACATCAACATTATGATGGCCATGACATTTAGATTGTGGAAGGGTTTTTCATGAATGTAAATCAGATCCTGTAATGGAGGATGAGCATTTGTTGTTGGATCAGAGTTACAAGCATTACTTTATATCTAATTACTGACTTAATCAAATGGAAAATCTCTTCCTTCCTCACAAGAGCTTCCTCTAATCAGACATGACGGCTCAGAGTTTGGCATATCACTGCTGGAAGTATTTACATCATTTTAAATTGTGATAACAACAATTACATGTTGCAGTCCTACATGTTGAGTTAATCAACTTCCCAACTTAACTGATGTATGATGAACTTAAATATTTAATATAGCTCACACTCACCAACAGCATCTATCCTGACAGAGAAGTACTTTCAAAATCAGCATAACTAGAAAACCTAAAAATCCAGTGGAAATTTCCCATATATAGTTCATAACATAGTCGCTTACATTTAAACACTTAAACACTTTTTTTATACACTGCCCAGCAAAAAATAGTCTCTGTTTGGATTAAAATAGGCTAATGTCTCAGAGTCTATGACTGGATCATTATTGCAGTGATTATTATGTTTCTTATGTTATATGTTTGGCAAAAGCTCTTCTAACCCTAACACTTGGGTGTTTTTAATTACAAACAAACAAAAAACAAACCCAGATGAGAAAGTAACAAAAGGTAACTAACGCAATGTTGTAATGCATTACAATACTCAATTAAAAGGATCAACTAAAACCCTGCAAGTCAATTATACCACCATTTTAAAAAACGAGAGAAAAAAAAATGGAAAAGCATCTAATACTTTACAACAAATAGTTAATTTTACAAGGTTTAAGGCATGTATAGGAAAGAGCTACTTATAAAAGCAACATTCCCCAACACAGTTTCCCCCAGTGTGTGTGTGTCTGACCTCAGGGATGGGGGCGTTGAGGCCGGGGATCTTCAGGTTGGGGTAGGAGGGAGGAGGGCCGTATCTCTGCATGGCGATCAGCCACGGCGGAGGGACTTTATGAGAGTTCTGCCGAGACAAACACATGTGAAAAGCTCAGCTAAAATTAGACAGAAGGAATTACATAAGCGTCTAGGTGCATGAAAAGCTCTCCTGCAATTTCACACAAAACAGCAAGTCTCTTTGCACAAGCAGCTCATAAAGCAGGAGCTGTGTAAAGCACTCACAGGTCCTGTGGGCATCCCGAGAGCAACCCTCAGCTCATCCGACAGATCGCCTGGCTTCTTCTCCTTCAGACGAGTCTCAAACTCCTTTCCCTGAACAACAACAACAAAAAGGGTTTTTTTCTTAGAAAGTGCCATAACAAATAAAGTGCCATAATAGGGGGCTTTCAGACCGAGTAGTTCTAGGAACGAGCCACCAGGGTGGTTCCCCGAGAGCTAGTGGTTCCCCTAGGAACGTTTTCCTGGTTGCATTCGCACCGTCAGTAGGGACTCTGAAGTGACGCTTGTTGTGATTTATTTTGACACAGTGCTCGCATTCTCCGTGTTCATTAGTGCACGATCCGTCTAACAGTCCTGTCTAAAACATTATTAGATAGAACCGTTATACATAGAAAGTAGACCGTAATGAAAAGTTATTAACGTATGCGTGTGGTTGATGCCCAGTGTCGCTAGCTGAGCAGAAATACATAATCATGTTTCTCTTGGTCCCCTCAGTTGCGTTGGATTTTCTCCTCAGCGTAAAGGTTTTGATGTCCATATATCACTGTTTTCCATGTTTTAGTTAGTTTCTGGAGTAAATATATAGGCTATAGTCTGTGTGTTTACACAGGTTTTTAAAAAATGGCGGGTGCTGGTGTTTCGCGTGCGTTCGGCCATATAGTAACGTCACGGATAGTTCCTATAGTGCTGGTTTAGACCGACTCTGAAGTAGGAGTAAATTAGTTCCTCCAAAAGGATTTCCTAGAACTAAAATCGTTCATAGTTCCTGCACGTGAACGTGAACTTCCGCCAATAGTTGTAGGAACTATGAAAAGGTTCCTCCGGTGTCAGGTAACGCAAGTGCACCTCATAGTACAGGTCTCCGTGAATCGTGAGCTTGGGTTTGATCTGCCATTTGAAGAAGGCATCGTGCAGCTTCTGGTAGTCGATGTCAATCTTCCCCATCTTGGGCCGAACTTTCTCTCTCATTTTGGTCTTCATGGTTTTGGCGTCTTCCTGCAGGGATACAGAGACGTCAGTAAAGCTGACAGCAGCGGCAAACACATCAACAGAACATTCAAGTTTAAAATAACCAGGTTCACAATATTATAAATGTCAGCCAAGCGCAGTCTCAGATGGAAACATCACAAGATGATGCCAGATGAAGCAAACAAATGATCACACATCAGTGTCACTCCTGAGCTCATCTGACACAGTTCAGGACAGGACCGCTCACTGAGCCGCTCTTCACGGTGATCTGATTAATGCTGTTCAACGGCAGAGCTCATGTTTGACAAAAAAAGCAGCTTTTTTAATGTCTGCACTGAACTATATTATTGAATATTAAAGTGGAAAGGTCCTGCACAATGACGTTGCTTTCTAACTTTATAATCTTTATCTAAACCGCTACATTCTGGTTTTATGACCTTGCTCTAAAACACAATGATGAAGCATCATTATTATAGGAAGCATCATTATATTACCACAATAAAAAGCAAAAATGCGGCACAATAACAGGCAGCCAAGAGGAACATATTCAATACATTTTTATACAGCCATGTACATTAAAAGCACTTAATATTTAAATACAGTTTTATATATTAACAGTCAAAGGTTTGGGGTTGATAAATGTTTAGTAACAACATCAAATATACAGTAAAAGTAGTAATATTGTGAAATATTACAATTCAAAATAACTGTTTTCTGTTTTAATATATAATAAAGTGTAATTTATTCCTGTGATCAAAGCTGTATTTTCAGCATCATTACTCCAGTCTTCAGTGTCACATGACCCTTCAGAAATCATTCTCATATGATGATTTTGTGCTCAAGAAACATTTTTTCATGATTCTTTGATGAATAGCAAGTTCAAAAGAACAGCATCTATTTAAAATAGAAGTCTTTTATAACATTAGAAATGTCTTTAGTCACTTTTCATAAACATAACATGTGCTTGCTGAATAAAGGCATTATATATAATTGTTTTAAAGAAATCGATTGCAAGGCAGTGTGTGTGTGTGTATGAACCCGAGCGGTACCTTCTCCTGCAGGGCTTCTCTCATCTCCTGGATGCCGGTTCTCCTGATGAACTCGGGCAGCTCGAACGGAGGCTTCTCGATGCCCCTCTTCCCCTGCAGGTACTTCCTCTTGAAGCACCAGTGACGCGGCACCGGCACCGTGTTCCTGGTGGCCTTCAGGTGAACCAGCAGCTTGGGCTCCTGCGCCGTCACATCGTGCATCTCCACCACGTCAGGGCGGACCACAAGCTGGCAGAGACAAGCAGGGCTGGACTTTAACATCTCTCAGACGGCGAGTGACGCACAAACCCCCGTCCCTTTACTCACCGTTCATTTGCTCTGGATGAATATTTAACTTCTGATAACAAATCACTCTAAATTGTAATATGTACTGTAAAGATGCTTTGAAATTGTGTAGTGTGAAAAGCGCTATACAAATAAATGTGAATTACATATTTATGTTACAGGGCTTGAATTTTGCCGTAGGATTGCACAAAAGTGCGCGCACATGAAGACAAGTACATTGGCTATTTAAAACGGTATAATGGGTCTGTGTCAGGTCCTAAAGTGATAGCAGCTTAATATACCGGCCACCAAATTATAAGATAATATAAAAAAAAGTTCTATATGGCAGTTTTTCCCTATGGTATCGATGTCAAACCATGGCTGGTGAGCAAAAAAATTAATGTCAAACCCTGGTGACAATTATAGCAGATCAAATATTAGTACAAAAAACAGCAACGATTCCCATTTTTAAAAATGACTGGAACATGTTATTTGATTGCCAAGTAAACAATAAAATGCATAGTTAAGACATTTTCAGTAAATACATTTACAATTCACCAAGTCTTTTTAATATGCATTTTAAATCGAAACATTGAACTCTTAGGTGGTTTTAATAAACTCAAGTTACCTGTTTGAGCTCCGCCACTGTCAGCCTGTTCATTCTCCTCAGTTTCTTTTTGGACAGCTTAGGCAAGTCCTTCTTGAGGTCCTGTGAAACAGGAAGTGAAGGGGTTAGACGTGAGTATCATCAGGAGACCATAAGAGCTGGGCGGCTTTCAACTCACATCGTCGCTGTCATCACTGTCCTTCTTCTCCAGCTCGAATCCCTTCTTCTTAAAGGAAAGGATTTCAGGCTTTTCTGGCTTCTCCGGCTCTTTCTCCTTTTCCTTTTTCACATCATCTGTCAGCTGAGATAGAAAGCCATTGAATGCCACATCCATCAAAATATAACATTTCCATCTTTAAAATACTAGTGTAGGTGAATGAAGCTGGAAGGTTCATGAACTGTCAATCAAAGATCTAACTGCAAAACCAAATTCATTCTTCCTCATATCAAACAATGTTTTGCAGCAGTTTTGTTACAATAAATGTTATTTTTGGACTTGGGAGGAAATGTTGAGCTTCGAAAGTTACAGTAAGCTCAGTTTATTATCTCAAAATACCAAGGAAATATAGCATTTGCCATCCTGTAATGACGCATCCGGAGTTCCTGTAAAGCTCCTGACCTTGAACGCCTCAAAGATCCTCTTGAAGAAGATGAAGTTGGGGTCGTAGATGGCGGGCTCCTCCGTCACATACTCGATCTCCACCTCGGTCTCTTTCTCACGGCTCTCCTCTTTCTTCCTCTCCTCCTCCTGCTCCTTCTCTTGCTCCCGCTTCTTCTTCTTGTTCTTCTTCTTCCTGTTCCTGCGCTTGCGGTTTTTCTGCAAGCAAGCAAGCGAGAAGAAATTGAGTAAAAGTGTTCAGAAGAAATATTCTGAACTCAAATATTAGTAGAAAGTCAACATTTGAAGTGGATCAAAAAAGTTCATCAAAGTTGTCCTGAGACAAGAACGGGTATTGTTCAAAATTCATGTATGACTTTGATGAAAGGTTTTGATCCCCTTCAAATGTAGTTAGATCAATGAGAGACTTGCAAATGCTGACAAAACAGGCGAGGAGACCTACGTCTTTTTTAGAAAGACCGCTTTCATCGTCGTCATCTGAATTTCCACGGGCGGAGGAACTGTTCAAGTCCATCTCGTCATCATCATCCTCCTCCTCTAAAGACATAAAAGAGCCAGAGAAATCATTTAACAAGCATTCCTATATTGCTTAAATGTAAACCAGCATTAACTTAATCAAAATTGATTGCATTACTTCACACGCCCCCGCTTTCAAATTCAAGTCTCGAAATAAATTCAGTGTTTCTCCCACTGGTAATTAGACTTGATGTGCTCAAGTGCTCTCATCTCTTAAATACCATCATTAGTGACATTAAAGCAGCGTTTGAGTATAGTGACGAGTTCCTCATAGTGACCTATAGGGGCGACGCTGAGCTGCTCCTGCCTCATCTCCTTCAGCTGCAGGATCTTCTCCAGAGCCTGAGGGATCTTCGGCCCGATGCCAACATCTTCACCCTGCCACGCCTGAACATACACGAGAAATCAGACAAGTCGAGATCAGTGAGGAGATTCATCACTTAAGCAGACTGTGCTTTAGTCAAGGGTCTCGCACCTCTCTGGCGTCCTCTCCTGGAGGGGGCGGGACTTTCTGCCGTAGATTGGCAGACTGGAGCAACATGGGAACACCTGGAGGAGCCGGGCCACCTTGGGTCCCAACTACAGGAGCAAATTAATGTTTAGAGTAAAAATCACCCTGATGCTTATCAGATTCACTGGCGTTTTAATCTCGTCTTTTAGTCTGAAATGGATAGTTCACCCAAAAAATTTTTAATTCTGTCATTACTTACCCTCAAGTTTCCTGTTGAACAAATGAAATTTTAAAAAATGTTGACAACCAAACAGCTGCTGGTCCACATTAACTGAATTGAAGTCAATGGGGACCAGAAACTGTTGCTACCCACATTCTTCAAAATATCTTCTTTCGTGTTCAGCGCAAGAATGACCCAAGAACGAACTTCATGCAGGTTTGGGACAACTTGAGGGTGAGTAAATGATGACAGAATTTTTATTTTCAGGTAACTGTCCCATTAGACACCACACCACATATGAATAGGGTGAAAATGTAACTAATAGACAGCATACTTCCCCAGTTGATTGATTAAAAATTGCAAACATTTTTTGCATTACAAGTTAATACGCTAAATTCTTGTTCATTTTGTTGACAGTCAAAGGTGAGAAGGTGAAAATCAGAGGGGATGTCAGATTTCACTTTTTATCACTCGATAAATCAGAAAATATTGTTAACAGCCAGAAAAAAACAAACATTTTCACCATGTTTTTAGGAATAAAATGTTATATAAATCAGTTAAATTATATATGGACAAACCCCTTAGTAAAAATATGAATAAAACTAAAGCTTGGTGTGTGTAAAGCTGCTGAAGTGGAGGTTTCTGACTGATTCTAACTGAAATATACAGATGCAAATAGATAAAGCGCAATAAACTAAACACTTAAGTGTATTTTGGATTTTTTCTTTCCACTATGGATGCAAAATAGGCCAGAATTTACCTGGATCTACCAAAATTTTGATGAGAAATATTTTTGCCTGTAGTTATGTATATTATAAACAGTTGTTAAAGAGCATCATGGTGAATGTGTGTTCCCCCAGCTGACCTCTGAGAGGGGGGATGGGGGGCAGGAGGGTGGGTCGGGGTCCCAATTCAGGTCCTCTGGGGCCCGGTGGAGCCCCCTGCTGGACTTTAGCAAGTTCCTGCTGTCTCTCGTGTTCCAGAAGCACAGCAGCCTGAGAGACACACACACACGTCACACACACTCACTTTAAGACCTTTAAACTGGTTTCAGCCATTCATTCTAATTCACACTGAGTGAAAAGAATACACATTTAAAAAAACACTGAACCAAAGAGAATATGATAGGTGAAAGATTGTTTGAACAAACTTTATAGGTAAACCATCAACATCACAGAATATGGATAAAAATATGTACACTACCGTTTAAAAGTTTAAGGTCGGTAGGATTTTTAATGTTTTTGAATGGGTCTCTTCTGATCAACAAGACTGCATTTATTTGATAAAAAAAATACAGTAAAATTGTGAAATATTATTACAACTTAAAAAAGCTCTTTTCTATTTGAATAATAAACTAATGTATTCCTGTGATCAAAGTTGAATTTACAGTATTTAGTGTCACATGATCCTTCAGAAATAATTCTAATATGATGATTTGCTGCTCAGGAAACATTTCTGATTATTATCAATGTTGAAAACAGTCGTGCTGCTTCATATTTGTGTGGAAAACGTAATACTTTTTTCATGGTTATTTGATAAATAGAAAGTTCAAAAGAACAGCGTTTATTTAAAATAGAAATCTTGCAATTTTATCTATTATATTAGCATCCTTGCTAAAGATTAATATCTTTAAAAAAAAGCACACACACACACATATATATATATATATATGACCCCAATCATTTTTGAAGGGTAGAGCATATCAAATTATTCACATTCATATAGCCGTTAATGTTTGCGTTATATGACAAATTCTTTTGAAGACAGCATCACAGGCAAGAAGCGAACATTCACCCTTTTCTGCTGCTCTAGAAGTTCCTGTTCCTTCATCTGCTCGTCCATCCCCCGAGAATCACCCTAAACACACACACACGGTTATAAACTGGTCGTGTGACCCTTTTTCATTGTATTCTTAAAGGATCAGTTCACCCAAAAAGGAAAGTTCTGTCAGTAATTACTCACCCTCTCATGTCGTTCCAAACCCGCAAGACCTTCGTTCATCTTGAGAACACAAATGAAGATATTTTTGATGAAATCTGAGCTTTCTGACTCTTCCATAGACAGCAATACAATGACCACTTTCAAGGCCCAGAAAAGTAGTAAAGACATCATTTAAATAGTCCATGAGACTCCAGTGCTTCAACCTTAATGTTATGAACCGACAAATATAATTTTTGTCCGCAAAACCCCCCAAAAATGATGTCTTTATTCAACGATTTCTTCTCTTCTGTCTCAGATCTCCGCTATTCGCATAGTGTAAACAGTACAGCACTTCCTGTTTCTACGTCAGAAAGCCGCCTCGCTATTGGCTGACGCTGGTCACGTGACCACCACGACAAGCATGGGATGTACATCGAACCTGGAAGCACTGCACTGTTCACTACGTCAACAGCGGAGGAGACTTACGTGGAAGAGAAAAGTCGTAATTATTATTTTTTTTTTTTTTAAGTATTTCATAAGATTAAGGTTGAAATACTGTAGTCACATGGACTATTTTAACAATGTCTTTACTACCTTTCTGGGCCTTGAAAGTTGTAATGACGTTGCTGACTATGTGGGGTCAGAAGCTTTTGGATTTCATTAAAAATATCTTAATTTGTGTTCTGAAGATGAACAAAGGTCTTACAGGTTTGGAACGAAATAAGGGTGAGTAATTAAAGGAGTAGTTCACTTTTTAAAAAACTTTTGCTGATAATTTACTCACCCCCATGTCATCCAAGATGTCCATGTCTTTCTTTCTTCAGTCGAAAAGAAATTAAGGTTTTTGATGAAAACATTCTAGGATTTTTCTCCATATAACAGACTTCATTAGGTACCAAACGGTCCAAATGACAGTTTCAGTGCAGCTTCAAATGGCTTTAAACGACACCAGACGATGCATAAGGGTCTTATCTTGCGAAACGATCGGTCATTTCAAAAATAAATAAAAAAGTTTAAGTTTCATAAGCACAAATGCTCGCCTTGCTCTGTTCGTGACTCTCCTGTTCGAACTCGTTCATCAAAATGAACGAATCTTTTTTCGAGTCATTTCGTCGAACAGGAGAGTCACGAACAGAGCAAGGCGAGCATTTGTGCTTATAAAACTTAAACTTTTTTATTTATTTTTGAAATGACCGATCGTTTCGCAAGATAAGACCCTTATGCATCGTCTGGTGTCGTTTAAAGCCATTTGAAGCTGCACTGAAACTGTCATTTGGACCTTGGACCGTTTGGTACCTAATGAAGTCCATTATATGGAGAGAAATCCTAGAATGTTTTCATCAAAAACCTTAATTTCTTTTCGACTGAAGAAAGAAAGACATGGACATCTTGGATGACATGGGGGTGAGTAAATTATCAGCAAAAGTTTTTTAAAAAGTGAACTACTCCTTTAATGACAGAAACATCATTTTTGGGTGAACTATCCCTTTAATAGAGTTTGATCATGTACGTTGTTCAGCATTTAACTCATATCTAAATAAAAAATGCTTCTCTCTTTTAAGTCAAACATAATACCACATCATTGTGTATGTCTGCGCTCAATTTTATGCCTAAAGTACATCAAGCATTACTAAGAAAGTTTGGCAGTAGTTAGCGAGTGCAAAAGTAGTGGAGCTTGACAGTAAAGTCATCCATCATCTACCGCAGCTTGCAAAAGGTTTCACACAGAGTTCAGCGTCTCTCACCTGCGCGGCTCTGTCGTCGTGTGGCATCATGCCGGGCGGCTCCATGCCCATGTGGATCGGCGGAGGGCCGCCCATCATATTCATGGCCTGCATCATGTTCATGCCCGGCGGAAGGGGCATTGAGGGCATCGGGGGCATGGGCGGCAGACCTGGCATCTGACACACACAGCACAAACTTTAACACTTTTATTCTCAAGCATGTGAAGCCTAGTCCTAATTAGACAACAAAAACATGAATGAACAGAATAAAGGACACATTGCAGTACCGTAGTCATGACCTTGTCATCTCCTCCTGACATGCTCGGCTTGTTTAAGATCATCCCAGACTGCAGACAAAATTAATGTTACACTCAGGCAAAGAAATATAAGTTATGATAATATTTGCAGTTTAAAATAGTAATAAAAAAATAATAGCTTACCTGTGCAAACGATTTGAGCCTGTCTATGAGCTCCTCTCTGGGACCTGAAGAACAAAAAAAAACAAACATAATTGAGAAATATCACTGGACTGAATTAAACATGGTTTTACATTAGTTTAATATGAGCTAGGTTAAAACTCCAGTGTTTGTGTATAAACTGCTTCATTTAAATACCATCACAGTTCTCGTTTACGCACAAACATTCACACACACTACGACTTAATTTAGGTATTTAATGACATTCACGGCTCAAATGTGTTTTAACTACCAGAATAAACGCAAATAAAACTTTCCATTAGACATATTTACGTGTACTACACACGTTAGCGCGAAGTTTCGTGCACTAAAGGCCTGCAGGGCATCACACAGGGAAATAGCAGGCTAACAGGCTAACGCAAACTAAGCTAACGGAGGAAAACCTGAGCTAAGCTTCGCCGCAGCGCTCTTATTACAACATTTTAATCTCACCCATATTAGGAGCACCAAACTCGGCCAGTTTGGCCTGCAACTCGCCGTGGTTCCATGTGTTAAAATCTAAATTTGATTCAGCGCCCGGCGGCCCGTCGCTAGCCATGATTGAAGCTCTACGGCACAAACGCGTTCAGGCGCGAGGGATCACGGGAACGCGACGCACTGCATTGTGGGATTTGTTGTTCTTTTTTTTCGCGCAGCACCAGTTTTTCAATACTTCAATAATGGTATTTTATTTAACGCTTATTTTAGTTCAAGTAACTAACATATTTGTATGGTTTTCGTTATAGCATTGAAATGATTAAGACGAACACTTCAGGTGAAATGTTTGGCTTCTCGTCTGGGCTATTTTTCTAGGATGCGTTTACCATGTTCTGCCACAAGGTGGTGGTCTTTAATATCTGGGGGGGAAAAAAGAAACTGTGAAATAAAACACAGTTTTATGTGCAAATTAATAGCCTACCAGCCTTTGACATTGCGCGTGCGAAATAATATCGAAATGCAAATTATATCAAACAATTCCAACCATGGTGTCTTGACTGTGGTCTTACAGTTTATGAAAATTTTTTGTTTGTTTAAACGAGCTATTGTATTTATATAAACATTTATTGTGGTAATGTTCTCCTATTTATCGAACGGGAGCGTTTTAGTTTTGTCGCGTCGCGGTTAACGCTTAAACGCAGTCTTTGGTTGGTCTACGTAATGCAACGTCACGACCCCATCGCGTCGCGTTTCCACACATTGCGCACGCGCCCAGGATCCGCTGGGCGTTTTGTGCTGCAGTGCAAAATCAGTGACAAGACGTTAAACTACATGAACTCCAGATGTTTAAAGGATCAAACAATAACCAAAAGGTCTGGATTATATAATTGCTCATACTTAGAAGTGGACTGCAAATTAAGACACGAGGTAACGTTAAGTCTGAAATCATCGGTTTCTCGCCATCCACGGAAGTGAGACTTTGACATTTTGTTGCACTTTTAGTTTTAGTTGCGTGTTGTTGATATCAAATATGCTTTTCGTAAAGGTTGTGTTATAAGATAATTGATTGTCAGCCAAAAGTACATTTTTTTTAGACTTTAAAACGTCCAAAGGTGAATAAACTTCATTTCCTTGTTTTGCAGTTTTTAAAGCTTGCCTGGTAATGACCATTAGAAACTCACAAATACTCGTTTGCATGCATGCATTGACGTCATAAACTGGTAAACCAATGTTTAGTGGTTGTGAATGTGTGTGTAGTTGTGAGAGATGGTTCTGAGAGCTGAGACTTTCTGTTTACATTATGTGTTTCCTTAATAACACATGAATTGTTTGATGCTGAATGCATGCATGGCCTGGCTATTAAAAGCTTTTCAAACGACACACACATGGTCAGCTGTTGTGTCAGTGTGGGTTTCTTCAATGACACAGGAAGTGATGAAAGCGAAGCCTCATTATTTCTTGTCTAAAATCCACTTTGGTAGTACTGTTTGTTATTAAACATGCCATTGGAGAACTAACACTTTAATAATATGGGAGGCCGTATGAGACGAAACCCATTGAAACACTTGCACGTTCAAATTAAACTTGCACAGACATGTGAAACAGCTGCGATACACACTGAAACACCTGCGATACACACTGAAACACCTGCGATACACACTGAAACTCTTGCGATACACATTGAAACTCTTGCGATACACATTGAAACTCTTGCGATACACATTGAAACTCTTGCGATACACACTGAAACTCTTGCGATACACATTGAAACTCTTGCGATACACATTGAAACTCTTGCGATACACACTGAAACACTTTCGATACACACTGAAACTCTTGCGATACACACTGAAACTCTTGCGATACGCACTAAAAACACTTGCGATACACATTGAAACTCTTGCGATACACACTGAAACACTTTCGATACACACTGAAACTCTTGCGATACACACTGAAACTCTTGCGATACACATTGAAACTATTGCGATACACATTGAAACTCTTGCGATACACACTGAAACTCTTGCGATACACACTGAAACTCTTGCGATACACACTGAAACTCTTGCGATACACACTGAAACTCTTGCGATACGCACTGAAACTCTTGCGATACACACTGAAACTCTTGCGATACGCACTGAAACTCTTGCGATACACACTGAAACTCTTGCGATACACACTGAAACTCTTGCGATACGCACTGAAACACTTGCGATACGCACTGAAACACTTGCGATACACACTGAAACTCTTGCGATATACACTGAAACTCTTGCGATACGCACTGAAACTCTTGCGATACACACTGAAACTCTTGCGATACGCACTGAAACTCTTGCGATACACACTGAAACTCTTGCGATACACACTGAAACTCTTGCGATACACACTGAAACTCTTGCGATACGCACTGAAACTCTTGCGATACACACTGAAACTCTTGCGATACGCACTGAAACACTTGCGATACGCACTGAAACTCTTGCGATACACACTGAAACTCTTGCGATATACACTGAAACTCTTGCGATACACATTGAAACTCTTGCGATACACATTGAAACTCTTGCGATACACACTGAAACACTTGCGATACACACTGAAACTCTTGCGATACACATTTTATATAAAATATTTATAGCTTATCATGCTTTTATCATACTTCTATGTTCAAAACGCTGAAGCAAATAGTATAGCAGGACATTATATTGCTTAATGTGAAAAACCATTAACGTGACTTAATGAGACATTATTCAAAATTAAAAGATCAAATTCTGCACACACCTTATTAATAAAGTACATAAAAGCAGATGAGCCCAGAATATGAACGCACCGCATGAATGACACGTTATGTGTTTTCCTAAAATTAAGCCCTTGATTCAGGGAACAGGGAAATATTTTACCACTCCAAACGCCATCTTCATTAAAAAAATATTATTTTGTTTATTAAACGCAAAGTTTTTTATTTCAAAAGCATTTCTCAATTCAGTTCATATTTCCAATAAACGAAACTCAGAGCCATTCCCCCGCCTATAAGCGGTGATTTAGGCTAAATAAATAAGTTAAATAAAAATATTAAAAAGCACATATTAATAATAATATAAACAAATACAACACTTAGCCTATAAATGTTTATTTTATATGCTACTATATTTTTCATTTTTGTTTTGCATTGAATGCAAGTTTCAATGTGTATCGCAAGAGTTTCAATGTGTATCGCAAGAGTTTCAGTGTGTATCGCAATAGTTTCAATGTGTATCGCAAGTGTTTCAGTGTGTATCGCAAGAGTTTCATTGTGTATCGCAAGAGTTTCAGTGTGTATCGCAAGAGTTTCAGTGTGTATCGCAAGTGTTTCAGTGTGTATCGCAAGAGTTTCAGTGTGTATCGCAAGAGTTTCAGTGTGTATCGCAAGAGTTTCAGTGTGTATCGCAAGAGTTTCAGTGTGTATCGCAAGAGTTTCAGTGTGTATCGCAAGTGTTTCAGTGTGTATCGCAAGAGTTTCAGTGTGTATCGCAAGAGTTTCAGTGTGTATCGCAAGTGTTTCAGTGTGTATCGCAAGTGTTTCAGTGTGTATCGCAAGTGTTTCAATGTGTATCGCAAATTTCAGTGTGTATCGCAAGTGTTTCAGTGTGTATCGCAGGTGTTTCAGTGTGTATTGCAGGTGTTTCACATGTCTATGCAAGTCTAATTTGAACATGCAAGTGTTTCAATGGGTTTCGTCTCATACGGCCTCCCATATAATAAGACAGGAGGTTTCAATCGTTTATATTCCACGTATTCCCAATTATGATCATCCTTGTGTGACCCCATCCTAAAATGTTGTCTATATAGGTTCTTGAATAAAGGCCCAATTTATACTCAGAAAAATGAATGCTTTAAATATTTCTTAAATATTATTTAGAAAATATTTAATTTCTATTAAGTTACATTATTATATTAAATACAATTATATTTAAATCTATTTTTTATTTAAATCTATTTATTTTTTAATTTTTTAATTTTTACTTTGGTTGTTTTTTTATATTAATTTGTTATATTTTTATTTATTTTATTATTGTTTATTTGTTCTTTAGTTATTTAATTATTTTATAAATAAATAATTGTAATGTACTTTTTTTTTTATTATAGATTTATTTTTTACATTTTTTTTCTCTAAACAACATTTCCACAGAGCCCCCCCATCACTCTGTTGTGGCTCCCAGTTTGAAAACCCCTGGACTAAGACACTGAACCCCCTAGTTGTCTTTTGAGATGACTAGTGGGCTCTTGTATTTTATGTTGCTTTGTATGAAAATCATGTGTTAAATAGGTTGTAACTTGAGAGGTGTTGTCAGCATTGTAGAGTTCTGCCACTATTGCCATGATCATATCAGATTCAGGAAAGGTTAAAAGTTGGAATCAGTGGCACTATTTACATTAGGAACAGTGCAGATGTGTTACTCTGATCACAGTGTCAGGTGTGTGATTTAGTGCAGTAGCTTAGGGGGTTGTTTGAGTTTTTGAGTTACAGCTCACCCACGCCTAAACCAACATGACAAAATCATATCTGCAGGCGTCACTAACACCTGCGGTTTTCTCAGATTATAAAAAAGAATACAATGGGTACTTGGTGCTTACTATTGAGCAATGCAAACATTTACTTTAATTGGGATTTCTGCACCACCAATGACACCAAACATAATTGCAAAAATCTGTATTTTGTAATTGTATTAATAAAAAATTATATATTGATGGGGCTAAACATTATGAGCACTTAATATGCCTTCATGTGCAACCAAAACACCACCGTCCCGCAGAGATGTTCTCTATAGAGCGCTGAAGGTGTCCTGTGGTCTGTGGCACTGGATCCTGCGAGGTAAAGGATTGAACCTGTTGGTCCAGCACATCCACAGATGCTCAATTGACCGTTCGCAAAGACCCGCCCCCTTTAGTTACTGTTGCTATGAAGCCTCTCACGCCACTCATGTTCTCACGCAGAGAAAATTACATTGACAGTGCGCTGACAGACAGGACAGAGCAGGTTACTTTTGATATGAAACAGAGTCTCAACTTTCAAATTTGATCTTTTTTAAAAGAAATTGAAACAATAAATACCGTTTTATGGCTCTTTAATGTCTAATGTGTCGTGACCGATCGCTTTAGCGCCTCAGTTAAAGCTGCTCCTGAACCGATCAACTTCTTTCTAGTTCATTTATAGCATCAAATAAACATGAATGAACATCAGAAGGAATGTTGTTTCAACCGAAAGACGTCAATACACACCGTTTTTCAAGTTCAAGTCCACCGACGTTAATCTACTAACTCTCATGACCGCTTTGTCGGTCAAAAAGGCGGAAACGGTGGATGGCGGATTATGATTGGTCAGATCGCCTGTCACTCAAACTCCCTGTGAATTGGATTGAGATTTGGAGAATTTGGAGGCCAGGACAACACCTTGAACTCTTCATCATGTTCCTCAAACCATTCCTGAACAGTGTGTGCAGTGAGATTATCCACCAGGGAACACGTGTCAAATTTACATCCACATCGCACTCAGGGTTTCCCAGGAGAGCATCACTCTTCCTCCACCGGCTCGCCGTCGTCCAATAGTGCATCCTGGTGGTGACATCACTTCCAGGTAAACGGCACACACGTACATCCATGTGATTTAAAAGAACACGGGACCCACAGACAAGGAGAACTTCTTCCACTGCTTCAAGGTCCAGTTACGACACTCGTTTGCCCATTATACGCGCTTTCGACGGTAATGCATTATAGGCTCTCTGATTATAAGCCCCATATGCAGAAAGAGTGCGATGCATTGTGTGTTGTGACACATTGAGCCTTGATGCCCAACACCCTGATGCAGGTTTGTGGTTTGTCCCTCTCAGACACTGTTGGTAAATTCTCACCATTGCTGACCGGGAGCAACACACAATCCTTGTCGTCTCAGATATTCTAACCCTTGTCAAAGTCACTCAGATCTTTATTTCTGCTCATTTCAACACTACAAGAACTGATTTTTCACGTATTATCTAATCCAGCGGTTCTCAAACCTGTCCTACGAAGCCCTCACCACTGCACATTTTATATGTCTCCCTCATCAGACACACCTAATTCAAGTCTTGCAGTCTGTACTAATGAGCTGATAAGTTCAATCAGGTGTGTTAGGTGAGGGAGACATGCAAAATGTGCAGTGGCGAGGGGTCCTTAGGACAGGTTTGAGAACCACTGATCTAATCTACTGAGAACTTGACATGTCTTGTTAGGAGATGATCGATATTTTTCACTTCACCTGTGAGTGGTCATACATTTTTGGCTCATCAGTGTGAATTAAATGACACCCATTATATAATACAGCTAGCAGTCTTGGTAACGGTTTTAGGTCTTGTTTTCCCTCAGTCTGTGCACGTCTTCAGCCTCTCTCTGATTGGTCGACAGCATCTGAGGTTTCATGATGTGTCTTTACTTGTTTTTCTTTTGTCGTCTTTGTCCTTTTTTCAGAGAGCTACAAAATAGAGGTTCCCGCCTCCACAAGAGACAAATTCAATATTTATTTGAGCATGTTTGTGAGCTTCAGCACCAACACCACCAGAACTCGAGGATAACATGAACATGTTTTGTGAGGGTGGTTTAATGGAGATTTGACATGAGTGTCTGACATGAGACAAATAGCAAGAACTGGTCTTCACAAAATAAAGAAAGAAACTCGCTTTAGAGAAAAGCCTCGCTGAAGGCAAAATTGAAAAGGGTTTCCTATTCTTAGCTGAAGTGTGTTTATGCAAAGTCATTGTTCAAGCGCTGAATGCTGCATCTGTACTCATGGCAAACACACACACACACACACATGCCTGCAGTTTAATACACTCTTGGCAGCGTGTCTTTCTTCTCTCCACAGATTTCACACACCACACCCTTCCACTGCTCTACTTTCTCTCATTTGTTTAGATGAGTTTGAGTTCATTCAGTAAGTTTAATGGGACTGCTTTCATGATCATGACTAATTTGTTGCCCTAGGCAAGATTTACCGCTTGCATCAGCAACCGATCCTTGTGTTTATACACTTACTCAGAAACTGCATACTGGAGAATGAGAGAGACCATTAGGTGTTACATTATATTATATATATATATAAAAAAAGCTGATGATGGTGAACTATACAAAAATAGTCATAGCTTGAACTCAAGAGCAAGAGTAATTAGCAATTATATCTACTAGCATTCATGCTAACACGTATTCATTGAGTACCTCTCTAGCATACTGTTTAATTTTCAAAATTCATTTAAAAAGTGTTTGTTTTCCAGTAGATGGCAGCAATCTTTCTAAACTATGGCACATTTTTCATGTTATAATCATAAATCAAATAAAAAAAATGGAGAAAAGCAGATATTTTTTACTGAGAATTTGACATAAAATGTTGCTATTTTAGGGTTATAATAACTGACGTTAACTCTGGCTATATAGTTTTCAGAATAACGAACGTTACTCTTGTCTAACTACTAGATAAACTGTTCATTACCTCTGTCTTTATCTTTTTCTTCCATGGGCACCAGAGGTCTTTGGTCTTCTTTTTAAACATTGCATGCTATCTATGGCAGGCTATAATGCACATTTTTCATGCGTCATGTGAATTCGGCATGACCCAGCATTTGCCTATTCTGCCTCTGAACTACTATAATAAACAACAACAAATGACAGAAGCAAGATGGGTCGACAGCATTTAAATAAAAAACATTAAAGATGCTCTAAGCGATGTCGGGTAAGGTCACTTCTTGATGACAGTAGAGAGCCTAAATCCCTCCCCTCCGCTTCCGGCTCATGGGACCTTATTTTGGAAAAAATATGTATGGTAGTCAATGGCGAGAGACAACTTATCTTTTTATTCCGTCTGAACTATGCCCTGAATTACACATATGATGTTTGTCAATTTAAAAGATAATTATGAAAGTCAAGAAAGTCACAGTTTGTCATAAAACAGAAGAGTGACATTTAGTTGTATGTGAAAATCGCTCAATGAACTACATCTCTCGTCTCGCACTGTGTACGTCACCGAGCTCGGTACAAAACACACAGGCATGACGGCGCAACGTTACGATTATAACGTTAGACTATAGAAAAAAATGACAGACGTTAGCTTCAGTAAAGTTAGCTTCATTCATTGAGAGAAAAGGTATGACGTCACATGCGCGCCTTTTGGGTTTGTAGTCTTTGTAATTACGTAGTTTCACAGTCTTATACCTCAACAATTTTACATCAAACTGCGACTTTCTTGACTTTAAAATGTATCGTTTAAATTGACAAACATCATGTGTAATTCAGGGCACAATTCAAACGGGATCCAAATATTTGTTGTCTCTCGCCATTGGCTACCATACAATATTTTTCCGAAATAAGGTCCCATGGTGGTCCACTGGAAGGGGAGGGACTAGGCTCTCTATTGTCAAACAAAACGGAGGCTAGCTCGACCCTCCCTCCTCCTCATCCGCGCACTAGCTAACCCCCCAAATCCTTCTTGTCGGTTATTGGCTGGAACAGTTTGTTATGTTTCGTGGTGCGGGTTAGCCCAGTTTGTTTTTGTTGCCCTGTGTGGAGCCTGGGATGTCTCTGCAGAGACCGCGGTTTTTTCCAGTGTGTTCAGGGGACAGGCAGCTAGCGGATTGTGAGGAGATGTTTGCTGTATGTGACAAAAAAAATATTTTGCCTAAAAAAACGTGTGACATCACTTAGAGCACCTTTAACATTAACAAAACAAATTAAATGCAACTTCAGCCCTAATACTGGACTATCCTTGTTTGGTAAACCATAAACTTCTATTAAAGGTTTAAGGAGGCGGAGGAGGGTAAATTAAAACAGGTTTGACTCATAGGAGGGTGTTCGTTTACTGTATCGCTTTCAGATGTTTTTGCTTTCGTTGAAGCTCGAGATGATCTTTGAAACATCTTAAATCATTGTGGAAAATCTAGTTCATCATGTTTTGTTCTGTGTGTGGAGCATATATGGGACAGTATGTGAATGTCTACAGTTTGCTGTAGGATTAACAGTTGTTTCTGTAACTGTCAAGTATGCCTACGCTAGTTGATATCACGCTAGTGAGTCACTGTTCTGGAGGTTAAAGCTGAGCATGCAGACTGAGGTCAGGCTTATGGAGGTTGTGACAGCAGATCTCAGGCTTTGTTTGAAATGAATGCTAGTTTATTCTGCATTCAGAGGCTTGTCAGAATCATCATATTTAAGCACCACGTAGGCAAAGTTTCCTGTGGGAAACTTTCTTAGGTTCAAAATCTGGGTACAGTCGTTACGGCGTGGGTTAAATTGACCCGAATTGGATTCAATTCAGCAAATAATTGATATTTGGTGAGTTCAATCCAATTATTATTCTTTTTATAAACAAACAAACAAAAAAATGCAAAAATCAGTAAGGAATGGAAGGGTGTTCGTTGCATCAACTCTTTTAAATGTTTTTGAAGTGTGGAAAAGCACATGTTTTGTGTGCTTTCCTGAAACTCAAACATTAGGGCATGACGCTCGCAACGCCAAGATCATGTTTGATTCCCAGAGAACTGAACATGCGTGACCTGTTAAAAATATATACGCCTTCAATGCAGTGTGAGTTACTTCGAATAAAAGCATCTGCCAAATGCATAAATGCATAAAAGTAAATACTCTCTGGGGGTAGTTGAGAAACTGGCATAACAAAGTACATAAAAAAATATTTTTATTTTGGGTCTAGACAGCAGCCTTTGCAAACGTCATAGTCGTAATACAAAATTTGTGCTCATAATCCACAACACCTTGGTGTGTCAACAGTTTACAGGCATGTGAATGACCCCGAATGAGGAAAAAGTTGCAAATTTTCAAGAAAAGCATCATAGGTTAACTTTTATCTATATGGTCAGATTGACCCCGACACCTAATTTAGTGGTTAATTTACTTCTTTCGAGGTTGGGAACATGGTGGAAATGAATGGATATTGATGTAAGGGATAATGTAGAGCGAGGCGGTTGTTATAGCGAATACAACCCCGACAGGCTGATCAGGATCTTGAATCAGCCTGAAGGGGTTGTATTCGCTATAACAACTGCCTCGCTCTACACTATCCCGGTTATTACATGGCTACCTACCAAATAAATCAATAATTTGACACAAAATATTGATTTAAAAAGGAGTTTATTGATTTAAAAACTATTGTATTGCACCAGAGTGAACAGAACTGTGTCCATGGCAACGCTCTGTTTTTCATGGCAACGGTGTGCTATACTTAGCAGCGGTTTGTTGTCAAGAAATAAAAGACCGCATTCTGCATTAGCATTCAACCAAGCCATGTAATAACATGATTGTTAATGTTTGTGTGCATATCCTGTTCTGTTGATTAAAAATAGTGATGAAACTAGTTAGAAAATATGACTCATTTATAGCTACTTAATTGTAAAATATAAGAAACTACATTTCCCATCATTCTGAGTTCACAAGAATGATATTATGCATAATGCAACAAATATATATATAGCTAAAGCACAACCTTTGCTCTTTATTTTGTTGCAATAGTGGTAATATTCCTTTTTTGTCAGAAAGAAATATGCAATGGTTCATATGACAAGCTCATTTTATTCAGACCAAGTTCTTCTCTTTTCCAGGACTTGGACCAGAATTCATTGTGTGCTCTGATTTAATGTCACTCATTCAAAGTTAAGACATTCGTTCCACTCTTCATTTCCTGGTTTGTGATTGGCTCATCTCTTCCCCTTCCTCTGTTCTCATTGGCTCTCTGGGGTAACCTAATCTGTTAGTGCTCTAGTGCCAAAGTAAAGCGGGCCAAAACATGGAGCCCATTTACGCCACGGGAATGGCTGCGAAGCTCCGGAGTCAGTGGGACCGGGATGCAGGATTGGGTCAGAACCACAATGCCGTGAAGTTCCTGGGACAAGATTACGACTCGCTGAGGGCCCAATGCCAGCGCACCAGGACCCTGTTTGAAGACCCTTTGTTCCCAGCCAGCAGCTCTTCTGTGGGCTTCAACGAGTTGGGCCCGCGATCCTCCAAGACGCAGGGATTACGCTGGAAGAGACCGACGGTGAGCCGACCCATGGGGTCTTAAGGGTCAAATGGGTTTGTCTTGCATTTGTTTTCCACACTACTTCCTTTATACGCCACCACTGCTTCCTTTTCCTCTCGTTCTCTTCTAACTGCATTATTTTAAAGTCCCCCTGTAGTCAATCATTTTATCCCTTAAAACTCATCTATGATCACTAAAATTACATATTTAAACATTTTTTCCTTGATAAAAAAATCCTCATGCCTTAAAATAGCTTGAATGTAACTCGACTCCCTTGCCTCATTTAGTATTCACAGGTTTATGAATATGCAAATGAGCCCCGCCTCCACTCGCTCACACAGCTCAGAGATCCACTCGTTGACGATCACACGCTGATCTGATTGGTTACAAGGTAGTTTGTGACGCCAGAAACAAGAAAGTCAAGAAAAGGACTTTAAGGGTCAAATGGGTATTTGTTTAGCACACTATTTCCTTTATAATAATATTATAATAGTAATACCTTTTAGGCACGCAAGGCCACATAAAAGTAAATGCAAAAAGACAGACATACAGATCAAACATCAAATCAAACAATCAAATCACTAAAAGCTATTCTAAACAGAAGTTTTAATCTGAGCTTTGAAAAGCTTTATACTCCATCACTGCTTCCTCTCGTTCTCTTCTGCACACTTTATCTCTGCCATCCCATGCGTTCATGCATTACCTCATCTAACCTCTCTCTCTCTCTCTCTCTCTCTGAACACATTCATAAACACTTCTGCATGAGGTGAACACCACTACAGTTGACGTCCTGCAGGATTTCATGGCTTCTGCTCAGTATGTTAATGCATGGCTCTATATAACTTCATCTCTTGTGCTTGTTGATATGGGCTTTTCAAAAGCTGAAACGATTTGTCAGGAAAAATGGCAACTCGTTATACATTCGTATCTCCTTCCTGCCTTTATGAACCAAACATGAGTTTTTAATTTGAACGCCACACCCATTGTTTTCACACGTTGCTGCATGTGCTCGTCACCACAGCTTACAAACAGGCTAGAATATGTGAGTGTGTGAGAGTGTGTGTGAGGCTGAATGTTGCTGTGCATATGCATCATTTCCTCGTGCATATGCAAATCTAATTTACGTGTGTTCGTGTGCTTCAGGAGATTTGTATGCGTCCCCAGTTCATCGTGGATGGAGCGACTCGGACTGACATCTGTCAGGGAGCTCTAGGTGAGTCTGTGAGGAATTTACCATGATTTTACAAGCCTGGGAAAACCCAGATTTGCTCTGCAAGTCCGTCTGGCCAAGAGCCCATTCAAGCCCATTTCCAATTTTTCCAAATCGAGGCACCAATCACAAACGTTGAGGCGGGCTTTACCCGATGACGATAGCGCAGTGACGTTGAAGCGTCGTCTCCTTCATCGCTCTGATTGGTTTTAGGTCTATCCAATTGCGACGTCTGTTGGAAATGTGCTGTGAATGAACCTTTCCCTGACCCAATCTCAGTTACAACTGATAAAGGACTGGTGTCAACCAGGTTATGATTTCACCACACTACATCCTCAACCAGCTGTTTACACCAAACATTTACTAGATCAATGTCTGATCAAAAATATGGTAAAATTGTGAAATATTATTACAATTTAAAATAACTGTTTCGATGTGAATATCTAGTAAACTATAATTTATTCTTGTGATCAAAGCTGAATTTTCAGCATCATTACTCCAGTCTTCAGTGTCACATGATCCTTCAGAAATCATAATAATATGATGATTTGCTGCTCAAGAAACATTTCTGATTATCATCCGTGTTGAATGTTGTATTTCACAGAGGAAGGCACATGGAGTAGAAAGCCATAGTAAAGCACTGCAATGTTTACTCAGGACTCAGAGCCCCGTTCATAATTAAAGCTCTGCGGTCATTAAATAAAGATCTGCTGTCTCGCAGCCCAGCAGATAATACATTATGGATAAATCATAAATGGATACCGTGCTTAAACATGCAGAAGAGCTGTGATTGGTCAGGATGTTTGTGGAGCACAGTGACATCTGTTGTTAGTCTTGTGCTTTTAAAAGCTTAAATAAACATTGAAAGAAAATGACTCTCCCTCTTTTGGATCAGATTTCATTTAACCTGATGGAAGTTATGTACATATTCTCTGGCCTGTAGTATCAGGTTCTCGTCCAATAGTAGGGCAATAATTATGATGTTTTGCAGAATCACAGAGACTGAGGCATGAAGATGTAAAAAGAAATAAATACAGAGAGGAACATTTTGGCTCTGTTTACCCCTGGTATGATGTGTTTTGGTGGATCGGATCACATGTGGACGACACTATATACAGCTGTAAACGGGTCTAAAACACTTTGAGCTCGTCCACTTTCCACCACTTCCAGAGGAAGTTGAAAACACATTCGACCGGATTGGTTTCGTAGTGGAAAAGCTCATGAGATCGAATGTGTTCAAACAGCCTCAAAAGAGCGTCTTCTCTCCGTCTACTGAACTAATGAGAAACATTATGAGAAGAGCTCCAGCCAGACGGGGTTTAAACTCTGTCGACTGAAGAACCAAGTTTGGTTTGAAGATGAAAAACGTACCAAACACAACGTTCTCTCATTATTCCTGATTTCTAACACACACTCAACAGCGTTCGGCTGATCTTACAGAGCAGAAACTAAAGCTGATGCTCTCCGTATGTTTTTCAGTCGTTGTTCATGTTTAAACAAGCTTATTTTGTGCATTAGATCGAAATATCTGAAATTAGGAGGAAAGAAAGGATAGGAAGAAATCAGGACAGAAGTGGATGAAAGTGGACAGAAGAGACGGATTAAAACACCAGGTGTAAACGGGAATGTGTCTCGCTCGTCTACTTGTGATCCGATCCACCAAAACACATCTTAACACCAGGAGTAAACAGAGCTTTAGACAGGTGTTTTATTACACCAAAGACCATTTCTAGTGGACTTATGGACAATTACCTGTACTGAAATATAACTAAATCTCTCATCATGGGCCAAAACACCATAGACGCTCATATTCAGACAGTTTAAGGAGAAAATACTCAGCAATAGTATTTTCAGTCCAATTGCACATGGACTGATGAATTTGCACATGGTTTGTCTTAAAGCATATTTAAAAAACTTCACATTTCATCATTTTTCAGAGTTTATCACTTTATCCAATTGGACCTTGTTTAAAGTGTTTACATCTCGAGTCTTGTCTGCATCGAAGCTCATCTGTCCATGTGTGTTTCCTCAGGTGACTGTTGGTTGCTGGCGGCCATCGCGTCTCTGACTCTGAACGATAACCTCCTGCACCGCGTGGTGCCGCACGGCCAGGACTTTGACGGAAGTTATGCGGGAATCTTCCACTTCCAGGTACATCACACTCCTTAAAGAATAAAGATTCTTTACTGGCATCTGTGGTTCCATTGAGAACTTTCATCTTCCATGGAATCTTACCGATGCACAAAAGGTTCTTTATAGTGGAAAAAGATCCTCTGATGATCTTCGGTCATTTTTTTTTTTTATGGAATGGTACGAAACTTGGTAAAGGTTTTGGCACTTGCTATGTGAACACACAAGAAAATCATGGATATGATTCGAAAAGGTTAAATGATCCTGTAAAAAATAGTCACATAGTCTCTAATAGAAAATAGTCTCTTCACGGTCAAAAATGAGCGCATTGGAAATTAATTGAAGATGAATTTTATCTAGTGAGAACTTTTGTTACTGCAGCCAAACAAAATCTTACTGAAAGCTATTTTTTTTAGATATCACAACTTGTTTAGACTTATGTCTTTGATTTTCTTGCATTTTAGAGTAAAACGTGTTTTTGAAAATATAGATTTCATATAAAAATGGTATTTTTTTTGTGCGTTTTTCATAACAATAAACGTAAAATTCTGTAACTTCTTTTTAAGTTCACTTTTTTAAAATAATTTGCCAGGGTCGTCTTTAAAAAGAGATCAAACTGAAGTCTGTGCTTTAAAGCATTCAAGATTTACGACAGTTTAAGGTTTTCAGTTTAAAACAAAATATATATATTTTCAGGTCTATGCTGCAAACATGAATAAATGGATTATAACTACTGCGTAAATATAATGTAGTACCATAAAATCCCCTAAAAATACAAAATATTAAATAAAAAATTATCAAACTAAAATATAGTACATTCCTTTCATTGAAATGAATGACAAAAATCCGTAAGATTTTTTATTTTTCCATGCGAAGACCAGAGGGTTCAAGTGTTCTTCTGTGGCATTGCTGTGAAAACCCCCTTTGGGAGCTTTATTTTTAAGAGTGATTGAAACAAATGTAGCCATAAACCATGCATGAACTTTGCTCTGTAAACAGACTAGAGTGAGCAATGGTGTGTGAGTATTATAAAATGGTGAAGTGCTGCTCAGAAACAGTGTATGCGTATTCAGGCATCATGGGTAATCTGTTCCTCTTGTGCTCTACTGCTAGTGCGTTCACAATGGCAATAGGCAATATCACATTTCAGTGTCTCAAAGGGAGTTATTGTGCGGATGTGTGTGAGATGTGGGGGAGGGCAGGTTACTACACTCTTCAAATAATCTCAGTGAAGTGGCATTATGGGTAATAAGGTGACAACGCAAGCCAAGAATCCTTTCAAAATTTGTACAGACAGCATAATGCAATGTGGCAAATGGCATCGCAATTTAATATTGAGAAATACCTTGACACTGAAAAATGACCATATTCGTGCATCTTAGTATTTACATGGTATTGCATGTTGTTACTGTGGTACATGTGTAAAAAAAACAGTTTTATTTGGGATTTACTTCTGTGCAGAACTATACAAACACACAGTGCAGTCAGACTTAACACTCAGTAGGAAGCACACACGTTTAATATAATCCTGAACCGCTAAATATGTCTTCATCAAATACTACACACACACACACACACACACAAAGCCGCACGTGCATCATGCATGAATGAGCGTGAGAACAAAAACACAGGGCTGTTTTAGGATCCAAATGTGTTCACTAATGTGTCTCTCTCTCTCTCTCACACACACACACACACACACACACACACACACACATACATGCATACACACGTTGTCAGTCTCATCTGGGACTCATTTAGATTAAATTAGAAGCAGAAATGCACCGAGTGTGTGTTGAGGCTGATTATGAGAGAGTAAATCACGAGGGACAGTGGGAGAGAATTCACTGACATGAAAAATGCTACAGTGTGTAGATGTGTGTGTGTGTGTGTGTGTGTGTGTGCGCGTGTATGTAGATGTGTGTAGGTTTGAGTGTGTGTTTCTGGTGGATAATGTAGATGGACGTAAATAAAAGCCGTTTTCTGCTGCATCAGTAAATTCTGGAATAGATTTTGATGAATAATGAATGAGGGTTCACTAAAAGGCTGTAGTCACAATGAAAACCCTTGGTGTAGGAGCCGTTTTCACTCCGAATTTACTAGTAAATTTCACAAAGAAATTGCAAGTAACACTGATTGAATAAAAATGAAAGGTACACTGTGTAAGTTGTGTTGCTCAGCGGATAATACACTACACTGCACGCGTCTCGTGAGTCCCGCTGGGCTCCTGTCCTCCTCTCGTGGGAAAATACTCCAGATATAGACTCTTAGTAGAGGCGTAAAACACGGTTTGGAAGATGAAGTCACCCATTATATACATTTTGTAAGTTGTGTCGGAAAAAGGTTACATAGTGTACCTTTAAGTCATTTTTTAAAAAATCAGATTTCAATTAAACATGAAATGTTGAAGTTGTAATTACATTATGATGTGCATGCAAGCCAATATGTTCAGAATGTTTCATATTTCTTTCTTTGACTTTTGTTGCACTAATGCAACAAAACAAACATGCATTATCTGTGAAGGTGATGCTTTATCTCTGTTTTGTGCAGCCACCTTTTTGAAAGATCTGTGGATATTATTCCTAAAAAAATCATTACAAAGTATCTTTAACGTAACAGATTGGTGTTAAATGATCAGGTGTTGTAGAATGCTATCTCTATGTTAATGGGTAGTTGATAAGTGTAAGTTATCGTAATCTACTAATGTGATTATTAAGTGATTACAGGAGCAGAGAGACAGCTGTTTTTGTGAGATATCTTGTGTCTCTGTTTGTGTGTGTGTGTGTGTGTGTGTGTGTGTGTGTGTGTGTGTGTGTGTATGTGTGTATGTGTATGTGTGTGCGCGCCACCTGCTGGACGGTTGTGGAAGAACCATTTTTGGCTCCCAAAGAACCTTTAAATGAACAGTTATTTGTGCCTCTCTCTCCCCCTCTCTCTCCCCCCCACCCTCCCTCTCCCCCCCCTCCCCCCTCTCTCTCTCTCTCCCCCCTCCCTCTCTCCCCCCTCTCTCTCTCTCTCCCTCTCTCTCTCTCTGTAGTTCTGGCAGTTTGGCGAGTGGCTGGATGTGGTGATTGATGACCGTCTGCCGGTGAAGGATGGGAAGCTGTTGTTCGTTCACTCAGCGGAGGGTGGAGAGTTCTGGAGCGCTCTGCTGGAGAAGGCCTACGCCAAGTAAACATTTATTCATTCATGTATTTATTAAAGCACCGATAAACACGACAGTACTTGAACCATAGTGCTGTACAAATAAGATAAAACAATGAAAGGAAATATCAGCAATCAGAAAATCAGCAAAGTTTAAAAGCCAAAGTAAAAAAAATACGATTTCAATTTAGATTTAAACTCATGAACAGAATGTGACGTTTTCACAGATATGGGGAGACTATTCCATAGCCTATTCCTATTGCAAATACACGAATCCCTAACTCTGCGTGTGCATCAAACCCCGCTGAACTGCTCTGTTTTCCAGGCTGAACGGCTGTTACGAGGCTCTGTCGGGCGGCAGCACGTCTGAGGGCTTCGAGGACTTCACCGGCGGGGTCACAGAGATGTACAAGCTGAATAAAGCGCCCGCTGACCTCTTCAGCATCATCGGCCGTGCCGTGGAGAGAGGCTCGCTGCTGGGCTGCTCTATAGATGTGAGCGCTGATCTCTCTCACTCTGCTTAATGCCGGGAAATCTCTCAATGCAAAACCTAAATCGGAAGTTGTTTAGCAATAGACCACCAATCAGAAACAGCCTCATTATATATTCATGAGCTTTGTACAGTCACAGAAACTTGAATGTGTTTAGTTTCAGATTCTAAGGTCTGTGTTGTTTTTCTGTTTTTGCAAAAGGATGAGACTGCATTTATATTGTTTGTTAAATAGGGCTGGGTATCGAGTTCGATACTTTTAAGGCACCATTCATTCACACAGAGACACGCAGAACATGCAGGAATCATATTTACTGTTATTTGCCGTGTAATATTCTCACTTTGACAACATTTCATTTGAGAGAAACTGTCCTCACATCACACAAGAAGGTCTACACTTCAACCCGTCAAAATATATAATGTGCATCTTAATGTAACACTACTATTACTTCTAATAATACAATTATTAATAGAACTAATTTTCTTCCAATGTTATCATTTTTACAATAAATCTCTGTTGTGTAGCACTTGTTTGCCAAAAAATTAAAGGGCTTGTTTAATTTTCATTTGAATGAAAGATCAATTAATGTTTTGTTCCTTCATTTGATTACCAGAAAAATTTAAATACACAACACAGAATTTCTAAAAACCAAACCAAAAAAAACAAAAAAATGTTTTTTTGTTTGTTAAAGCTTTGGCACGTTTAGAGGAACAAGCTAATTTGAGTTTTCAAAGTTTTTAATCTAATATTTATATTTCATTTCAGCTTTATATAAATTCCGGAAAATTATTTCAATAGTTGTAGTTTTAGTTAATGATCACAATACTGGTAAGTATGATTATTTTGCTCATGTTTGTATTGGTGAGTGTGTTTAAGTTCATTGTCTGATTGCATTACGCTTCTTTTTGTCCTCAAGATCACCAGTAAGTTCGACATGGAGGCGGTGACCTTTAAGAAGCTGGTCAAAGGTCACGCTTACTCAGTGACTGGAGTGGAAGAGGTGAGCCAGAGACTTAAACACAAACATTTACTATACACAACAATCTAGCGAGTTTTAGATGCAGAATATCTTTCTTTGAGGTTCCTGTCATGCTTTCAAGTCAGATAAAGTTCCCAGGCAATGAATGAACTTACTAAAACATGTATATTTTTAATGCCATGTAAGTCACTTTGGATAAATGTGAGTGAAATTCAGGCATCCCAGCTTTCCTTAGAAGCTCTGGGAGTCTCCCGCATGTTGAACGCCATCCCTGATGACTGCATATTATATACAATCTCCCAGAAATCAAGCCGAGCGAGAGAGAATAATATAAATCAAAAAGGACATAGGACACGTTTCCGGTCTTATTGTGGAAGATTGTTCAGTGCATGTAATGCCTAATCAAATATGAAATCTGTGTTGATCAGGTGGCCTACAGGGGAAACATGACTAAACTGGTGCGCATCAGGAACCCGTGGGGGGAAGTGGAGTGGACCGGAGCCTGGAGTGACAAGTGAGAAACAAAAAGAAGAACTGATAGAGTCTGTTTTACTGTGATGAAATTGCTCTGATGACCGATCTGATGTGTGTGTGTTTAGCTCTCGGGAATGGGACAGCGTGGACCACTCCGTCCGGGCCCAATTACAGAACCGCAGTGAGGACGGAGAGTTCTGGTGAGTGGATCATGATCTGTTAGATTTAGATTAGCAGTTAGTCCCATAGTTTTAGGAAAAAGTCCCTAGATTTCCTTAGCAACACCCTAGAAACCACTTAGGAAACACCGAACACCCTAGTGCAGGGGTCGGCAAGTAAGTTTGGCATCGGGCCAAAAAATAAATAAATTCGCCACTAGATGGTGGGCCAGAATAGCCTGGCAAGCCAGAGCCACTTCAACATGTTGGGTCTGGGAACTCACCATTGGCAGGGCTCAATCCGAGGGACGGGATAAACGGTTGTCTTTCAATATCCCTCTCCACGCAATAGGATAGCGCTACAATCAACCAGAGCAACGAACGGTTGTGGCTGAGTGAGTCCCATGTGTTTTCCCACCAGCAGAGCTAGTTCATATATATATAACTTTTGCCGTATCCGGTCGGCAAAACTCAGAACACATCTTCCTTTTTTAAGAATGAATTCAGTGCCATTCTTTTCTCAAAGAAAAGCTTAACTCCAAGTCCTCCAGAGTCGCGGCCAAAGCCGATTGGGAAGACAGCGGTTCGCCAGCAGCACCAGCATCTTCTTTGTATTCAATTAGTAGAGAATTCACGCGGAACCGTCACATCTCTGCCGTCATTATGTTAAGCCCGCCCACCGACTGTACACACGATGTGATTGGCCTGACTAGAGTTTGGTTTTTCCAGCTCGAAAGCCAAAGGAGAGTTGCTAGACTACACTGGCTGCAAAATAAATTTTGCTGCCGCTAGGGTGCGTCTAGATTTCTAGGCTAGGGCCAGAACATAGTCAAAGGATAATTTTAGAAATGAATTGATGAAAAATGCAACTAGAATTGTCTGTGACAGACTGTTACAGTGTCTTTTGTAACTAGCTGCAATAGTGAACGCGCCTATAGAGAGAAATGCACATTTCATGCGGATTACATAAGCAGAGAGATTAGTCTGTTTATTTTCATTTTGAATTATTTTGTTTAAAAGTAGACATTTCAAGTCTTCTATATATATAGTTCTCGTGTCTGTGAAGCAGTTTATATGCTGAGTTTTGGTTCATTTATGAGACGAGCTCCAGTTCACGTGCAGATCGCGCCGTGCCTCCACGTCCTGATAGATTGTCTGTCTGTCTGTCTGTCTGTCTGTCTGTCTCTCTCTCTCTCTCTCTCTCTCTCTCTCTCTCTCTCTCTCTCTCTCTCTCTCTCTCTCTCTCTCTCTCAGGATGTCGTTCAGTGATTTCCTGCGCGAGTTCAGCCGCTTGGAGATCTGTAACCTGACGCCAGACGCTCTCCAGGCGAGTCAGGTGAAGAAGTGGAGCACGTCGCTCTATCAGGGCGAGTGGAGAAGAGGCAGCACGGCCGGCGGCTGCAGGAACTTCCCAGGTACAGCATCCGCAGAAGGACATCGCTGGCTCAGTGTTAGGGTTGGGAATCCGATACTTGTTATAAAACTAAAGGAATCGATAAGCGGAATCGAAAATATGTGTGCATTTTAATGTGGTTTTAAACCATTCAAGGGCAAGAAGATGTGAAAAAGAATAATTCTGCGCTGTTTTCCCTGCTGGCCAGTGCACATCCAAAGCCGCCTCACATATAATGTGCGTACACTGAATTGAGTTCTCTTTCACGTCGTCTTGCGCTTGAACGTAAAAATAGACTGTGAAGTAGAAGTGAATGTAAACAGTTGAGAAAGAAAACGTGTAACAGTATATTGGATCCGTGCGTCAGGTCTTAAAGGGACAGCAGCCTAATAAACCTGCTGCCATCCAAAGTCAAAGTATTGGAGAGGGTTGTGTCTCCCTCCTCCTCAGATTCGATGCTCACGCTGGTTGCCAGATTGAGGACACACTACAGGAACGAGCGCAATTGACAATGTAAGGCGACGAGTTGATTTATCCACATTTTAATATGCCTCTGGACATAGAGTATTTTAGATGGATGCTGAGACTTTTAGGTCGGGTATAATCTGCGTTCTCTGACAGAGTTTTTTTTGCTGGTTTCCATGGCTACAATACTCTGTTTTTTCTGCCAAATGCTGACCCGGGGTGTCGAAGTATTATCGGGTGAACTGGCAGTGGGATCTCACAGACCAAAACAAATACAGACACTCCGACACGGGATGCATATTTCAAAGTAGAATAACTGGCTGTAGGATTGTTTTTCATAGAAACAAGTATGTGAACTTAGCATGATTCCTAAATCTCTGCAAACATATTTGGTGTGTGTGTGCTTTTTTACAGTAAAAAAAAAAAAAGACATAAAGCACCTTTAATCAAAGAACAAAAGAAGAAGAAAATCACTCACCCTAATTTGACTGAGTAACTTTTGTAAATTTAATAAGGATTAATGTGTATTTTATTTATAAAAAGAAACTATGCCGTGTTATTTTACATTTGATTTCAATTTCTGAACTTTGTTCAGTTGTATTTATTTGCACTATTGCTGATTTGCTCCTATTGTATTGCTGACTGTATTATATATTGTATATGTCTTTAATAATGTTTGAAATTTATATTAGTCTAGTTTATTAGTTAGTTGTTCTTTAGGTTTCTGATTTTTGTTTATGGTATTCAGCTGCAACAGAATGTTTTGCAAAAAGACACAGAGGAAATATGTTTGATATCTAAATTGTTTGACTTTTTTATACCAAATTGGAATCGAAACTCTGTAAAGAGTGTCTGCAAAAAGGCTTAATCCTCATCATCCTCTTATGTTCCCATAAACCATAGCCACATTCTGGATCAACCCTCAGTTCAAGGTGGCCTTAAAACATCCGGATTCTCCTGGCCAATCAGATTGCAGCTTCCTGGTGGCGCTGATGCAGAAGGACCGCAGGAAGAAGCGGAGAGAAGGAGAGGACATGGAGACCATCGGTTTCGCCATTTATGAGGTCAGAAAGCAGATCGCTTTTGTTGAACTTGTCTGAAGTTTGTGTTCACTTGTTTTTGGCTCTGTTTGATTGCTCTTTTTTTTTTCACCTTTATTTTTGCAGGTGCCAAATGAGGTACGGTGAGAGGCCTTTTGAATGACTGTGAATTTTAGATTGAGATATTTCAGAGTTTTGAAGGTCTTTAAATACTGTAGAACATGGAGAGAAAAAGCATTTGGTCCATAAAGGTAAATAAGATCATCTTGAGGACACTGGGTCTGTTTCACTAATTGTTGCATGGATTATTCATATTCATACTCACAGGAGAAATGTGTGCCTAATTCGCAACACATGGATACGCATGTGAATATGTTCTTAACCTCCTTCTAATGTTAATGAATTTGGAGTACTCTAAATGAGTGACCTCATGCCCAAGGTTAGTCATCTGCTTAAAACGCCCACACCACAAGGGCTTTCCACCACTCTTTTTTTTTTTGTTTTGTTTTTTTGTGGTAAATTTAGAATACATTTTTGTAAGAAAGTTATTGATGAATCATGATTTGTGAAAACGTTTGTACGCAGATTTCACACACAAATTCATGTGTGCTCATGATTAGTGTATGAGACCCAATCTTTGTCCAAAGCAACAACTAAAACAAGACCGACACAACCCACAGTTGATGCTATTTTGTGTATTTCTCTGCTCAGTATACGGGTAGGTCGGCCGTGCACCTGAAGCGGGATTTCTTCCTCAGTCACGCGTCCAGCGCTCGCTCTGAGCTCTTCATCAACCTGCGGGAGGTGAGCTCACGCTTTCGTCTGCCGGCCGGCGAGTACATCATCGTACCGTCCACCTTCGAGCCCAACAAAGAGGGAGACTTCGTGCTCAGAGTTTTCTCAGAGAAACCAGCCAACTCAGAGTAAGTCCTGTGGGAACTAATCATTCATTTTACAACATTAAACAGCTAAAAACGACAGATAAACAGCTAAACACACACACACATATACACACACACCACATTTCATTGATTTGACAGTACTAAGAATTGATCCTGTCATGCACTAATTTTGGAGCTGGTTAATGAAACTGTAGCACTGCTTGTTCTAATGCTGAAACACTGAGCTTTGATAACATGTTTGCTTAATCAAGTAAAGGAAAAGATTATTCATGGGCTGATATTGTATTTTGTCTTTGTACCCTTCAGAGAAATGGATGATAAAGTCACGGCTGATATTCCAGAGGAGGTGAGATGATCAGTTCGAAACACATTTCTATATTTAAGCAATAAGATAAGATTGTCGATATAGTCTTGGCTAAAGGCTGTAGTTTGACACAGCTATATAGTGTATTTGTGCTGCTATAGAACATACAAAATACAAAAACAATAAAATTTATTAAATAGAAGATCTAGTCCTGATGTGTAAACTAAGTTCAATAGTATTTAATAGTTAGTGGTGCTGTGATACACTGTTATTTTATCAGTCATTCCCTCATTACAGACACAGTATTCTCTCTCTCTCTCTGTCTCTCTCTCTCTCTCTCTCTCTCTCTCTCTCTCTCTAGCAACACCTGCATGAGAGTCAGATTGACGCCGGCTTTAAGAGTCTCTTCAGACAGCTGGCTGGACCGGTGAGAGACACATAAACACCTGTTGTGTGCAGACGGTTCAATATTATTATGCATTGCTACAGAGATCATGTGTGATTGTGTTTTCTAGGACATGGAGATCAGTGTGACGGAGCTGCAGACCATCCTCAACAGAATCATCTCCAAACGTGAGATCTTCATGAGCAAAAGATGACACAGTAGCTTTGATTTCCAAACTTTCTTTCCAAGACAGCATCCTAAATTACATGGAATTAAATAAAGGTTAATAAATCGATAGCATATTATTCTGTAGTCAGTCGTCTCAATCTTGCAACACTCTCAAATTACTTGCATATTTGCATCTGAATATTGAGCAATAAACTCAAAATGGTGTTTTTTTTATTTTTATAAGTATTGACTCTCACTTCTATATTGTATTTTTGATTCAGTTGCGTCATTCATAGGATTTGCCCGATTACTGTATGCCGTCTCTCACTAGTTTCTGAAACACAGTTAATGTCCTTCACTAACATTTTAAGTGCCCCATTATGCTTTTTTTTGGATATTCCCTTTCATGTAGTGTGTAATAAAGCTGTTTGTGAAAGTAATAGGTCTACAAAGTTTAAAGGTCAAAGTGAACGATAAATTAATCTATTGTCTACAAAAAAAAAGTATGATTCTGAACTTCCTGAAACGAGTCGTCAGTAATTCCAATCTCACTTCCTGCTCGATTCTATGAAGGTTTGTTACTAATTTGCATAAACGCAGCGTATGGTTTACATTGGTTGCTGGGGAATAGCGACTCCTTTGCCCCGCCCTCAAACAGCTGAGACTGGAAGAGTTTGGTACGTGTTGTCGACATGTTGAGAAGACGCTTTTTTAAAAGCAAATCTATTTTACTGCACTTCCAAAGGATGAGATTGATACGATAAAACGACGCCATAGCTACTGTTCGTATCTCTGTGTATCAAGTGTGGAGGAACAGCTGAAATTCACATATGGTAATGAACGTTTCGTTTCCAACACACGCTGTAAGCAATCGACCAATCACAACAGACTGGGTCATATGACCAATCAGAGCAGAGGAAAGCTCTCAGAAAGGCGGGGTTTAGAGAGACCGAATCCTTTATCGAACCGTTTCAGACACTGAGAGAAAAGAGTGTGTGTAGTGCAGTGTGTGTTATGAGAAAATGTAAGTGTTTTTTGACCGTGGATGTAGGATCTATTGTGGGAGACACCAAAACAAAACTAGGAACTTTTAACATTGCTTAATAGGGGGACTTTAAATGAACTATCAGACTGATCACCGGTCAAGAAAAGGACGTGATGAGTCCTGAACACTCGTCTGTGTTTGTGTCTTTATTCCACAGATAAAGATTTAAAGACAGACGGCTTCGGGAAGGAGTCGTGTCGGAGCATGATCAACCTCATGGATGTATCCTTCCCACAGATTCTGCTTTAATGCAAGAAATATTCAATTTGAACTCGTCTGCAAATATGAGTAATCCTCTTTTGCTTTGTCACCAGATATATTTTGCCAATGCTGTTTTGATGTCAAGTCTTGTTCGCTTTCAGGCCTTTCTGTCTCAGTTCTCACTGTATTTCTGCTGGTCTTGCTCTTATTGTCCTTGACATGCTTCAGGCGGACGGCAGCGGGAAGCTCGGACTCACAGAGTTTCATGTGTTGTGGGAAAAGATTAAACGCTACCTGGTGAGATGATGTTATTATATTCATGTTTTTCAAAGATGGTCTTTAGTGAAGGCTCTTATGACGAGTTAGTCAACACATTTACACATCAACAGCTTTTCAGTGTTCAGAAGCTGGACCGGGACATTATTACTTATTATTACTTATGTCAGCCAGTCACAACACCGGTCATTTACATATAAAAGTATGAAAGGTGCAGCAGAAAAAGAAGCATGTTTAATTCTCTGGGTCAGAGAGAAGGTGGGAAAGGTCATGAACTGGTGCAGTCACCTATATTTATATAGCAATATACTTGAGATAAGATTTATACAAATTTCCGTATTTTCCAAACTGAAAAGTATGAACTATCTGAATCGTGTAAATCCGAGAAAAAAATGGTTTAGTGGGGGAGGGACAGGATTTTGTCACTGTTATTGTGAAATGGCCTTAAGTAATTACTAAATAAAATGCTCTTTTTTTACGTTTTCTAAAACAAATCGGGGTTCAAACCGCCAAATGCGAGTAAAAAAAAAAGCATTAAATTATATTACTCGCCAGTTACCTGGTTACTTTTTTATGAATTTGACAATGCATGTGATATGGTTTAGTGTGATCATAAAAACGCAATGGTTGTGATGTAATTTTATAAATATATAATCTGATACTCTGCATTTTTCACTGTAAAGCACAGCACTGTGTTTATTTTCGGATTCGATTCACAGTAAATAATCGGCAAGCGCTGTGTGTTTGAGTCACTTATAATTTGCATTTGGAATGAAACATGTGCCAACTATCTTCTGAAATTTGTGATGGGAATCATTTATTAATCTGTTGTTGTCAACAAAGAGAAGCGTAAGAGCTCCCTGCGGTTTCCCGCCAAAATAAAAGCTCAATAGTTTAATGTTTGAAAGCAATAAAATGAAGACAACCATAAATGTTAGTATTATAATTTTACTGTTGTTCTGTAAAATGAAATAAAACTAATAATAATAATGATTATTAATACTTTTATTATAACATATATTATATTATAACATAATATATTATTATTATGATTACTAAATACTTGATTTACTTGATATTTAACAGTACAATAGTATGTATTATTGTAATAGTAAGATGTTTCTTTATTAATTTAATAAGATCATTTTTGTAATAATAATTGCTTAAGAAGGTTTTCCTTCTTTTTTTGTCTTTAGCCAATCACATGCCTCGATACCAGACAGATTATTTCAAAGCAGTTCCAGATTAATAAATAGGAAAAATAACAGTGTTAATCTTGCAAAGTCACATACATTAAGAAAATAAATGCTGTCAATTCTGATTTCCGACTTCATATTCCAGTTATTTCTGCTCAGTTTATGAAGTCTTCCTCCTGTTCACAGCAAATCTTCCGAGACCACGACCTGGATAAATCCGGCACTATGAGCTCTTACGAGATGAGAAGAGCTCTGGAAACAGCAGGTACACTGACTGACACTGATATTTCTTCTGTTCTGTTTCTATCCTCCACTCATCTCTTCCTCTCTTTCTCCAGGGTTTAAGCTGAACAACCATTTATTCCAGCTGATCATCCTGCGGTACACAGAGCAAGACCTCTCGGTGGATTTCGACAACTTCGTCACATGTTTAGTGCGACTGGAGACCATGTTCAGTGAGTCGGGCTGGGAAAAACAATTAGGCCTAAATATTAGAATTGTACTGTTTTTGTTATTCAATAATGTGCAAAGATTATATAGAAAATATACACAAGTTTTCAAAAGTTTGAGGTCAGGAAGATTTTTTTTTGTGCAAGATATTTATGCTTTTATTCAGCGAGGATGCATTAAATTGATCAAAAGTGACAGTATAGCAGTGTTAGTTTTTATTTTAGTTATTATAGTTTTATTAATGTTTTTAATTAGCTTTTTATTTTCAGTTTATGTGTTTTAGTAATTGTAATTTCATTTAGTTTTTTTTCCTCAAATATTGCTATTTAGGTTTAAGTTTTTTTTTTTTTTTTAGCTTTTATTTATTAATTCTGTGCTTAAACTTAAGCACATACGTTTTTCAACTAATACTTATATTTTTTATTTCAGCTTTATTTCAATTAACATAAATGTTTTAATAGTTTTAGTTTTAGTTAACAATAATAACCCTGCAGTAAAGACATTTATAATGTTGCAAAAGATTCTATTTCAAATAAATACTGTTTTTTTTTCTTTCTATTCATCAGAATTCTGAAAAAAAAATGTTTTCACAAAAATATGAAGCACCACAACTGTTTTCAACATTAATAATTATAAATGTTTCTTCAGCATCAAATTATAATGATTTCTGAAGGATCATGTGACACTGAAGACTGGAGTAATGATGCTGAAAATTCAGCTTTGATCACAGGAATAAATTACACTTTACTATATATACACATAGAAAACAGTTATTTTAAATTGCAATAATATTTCACAATTTTTACTGTTTTTACTGCATTTCTGATCAAAGAAATGCAGGCTTAGTGAGCAGAAGAGACTAGTAATATAGAGAGAATTCATGTAATTAAGTATTCTGCTGTTTTCATAACAAATCATTACATGAACATATGTAAACAGAATCATTGTCTAATAATACAGTAATTCTACTGTATATAACGTAAATCTGACTCAGATGTCTGTGTTTTTCAGAGACCTTCAAAACGATGGACACAGACGCAGACGGAGTCGTGTCGCTCACGTTCTTTGAGGTTTCACTTCACTTTCGTGAACATTTCTCACACACACACTACTTCTGCTTTACCTGGTGCAGCCACAGCACACTTTAAATGAACCCTGAAACAACAGTGACATTTACGTTCCTCTGTTTGCTCTAATACGATCTCGTTTCTCTCTCTCTGTCCTGCAGTGGATCTCTCTGACCATGTTTGCCTGAAATGGACACAGATTTCCATCCTTTGTCTGCACTGAGACCATCTAAAGAGTGCCTTCATTTCTACACATCTTCAATGTATTTCTAATGGACAAAGCCTTAAGTCACAAAGCCATGTTTACATAGACTTTAATCAGAACATGGAAAATACCGTGCCAATCGTGAGTGTTTCTGAAGCCAAGAGAAAACTCTATCAAACCATTCACAGCATGTTTTTAGTCGTTCTGGATCAAACTGCATGCGTTTCTCTTAGATTGCCAGATAAAAGTCGTTTACACTTTATGTGCCAAATCAATCATTGCCATTTTCAATCATTCTCAGCCGTTTTAAAGCAATGTTTTATGCTCGTGAGCTGCATATTTTTCAGTGAATGTCATATCTGAATGTTACACATAAAGAATGCTGTATTAGAAACGCATGTGTAGATTTAAGCCCAGCTTTACTTACAGAAAGTGTTTGTTTGGACTGAAGTTCATGCAGCTGTTTTATGGGACAAACCAAAGGATATTTTATCAAGCTGAAAGGGACATGCATTTTTATTTTATATGCATTACTTAAGTTCTGTTTATATGAGCAATTCAAAACCACTATTCAATCCAACAGGAGCAACAGAACTGGGAACAGATCGAATCTGATATACAGAACCACGAGATTGAACTCAACTTTTTTTACAATACAAAGATGAAAAGGTGGAGGAAACTTTTCTTTTTTTAATGCCAATCAGCAGGTTTTACAAAATATTTTTTTCCTTTGTTGATTCATTTTTGTGGGTTTTCAATAAACTTTATTTTGAAAAATAAAATAATGTTCTCTGTTATGGATTTAACAGTGATTGTCTCCATTTTTTTTTTTTTTTTACTTAGTTTTTGTAGGGAAATGTTTCCAGTGTGGGTCTTAATATCAAATACGTGATACCCATATGACATGATGGCACTGCATTGCCCCATCCTACAAAATAATATAGCCTATTTAAACAGCATATTATTATTAGTACAATTATTATGCATGCAGTTTTATATTATGTGGAATATACAATTAATTTGGCTGGCACTGTAACTATTTAACTATAAAAATTATCAAACAGTCAGCAGCTAAAAAATATATTTAACATTCATGTAGATTTTATATACAAATTTTGATTTTATATACAAATTTTTACATGCAGATTTTATAGACAACTAGAGATCTATAACAAGATTTGTCACTACGGAAACTGTGGTAGTTTGAAATTAGCTTGGTATTAGTAAATAAAATAGAATTTGACATTTATACAAAGACATTGAGATAATTTTATTTTACTTTATTTTAAAATACTAAGCTATTAAATAAAACCACAGAGTTCCTGAAAATGTTTACACTGTTTTAAGGCCATATTTCAGATGTATTAGTAACGATGTATTAAACGAACGTTATATTATGTGGCAATAATGGTATGGGGCTTTTATTTTGAAATTAAAAGGTGCACCAAGCTCAGGGTTCCCCGCTTTCTTTACAGCCTTTCTCTTTAGTTCCGCAGTGCGATCAGTGTCGTTAGAAAGATAGAGATTATGAACTCTCTCTCGCAGGAGATCGAGGGATTCTCCGCGGCGCGTCTGAGGAAGCAGAGCACGCGAGTCACGACCGTGACGGGCGAGAAACTCGTCGAGACGCGACGCGGTGATGATTTCCACGTCACGCGCGATACGGAGCGCGAGAGTGACGCGGCGTGCGGGTTCGTGCAGGACTTGAACCTGGACCTCCGAGTGGGCATCATAAGACCCTTCCTCATGCTCTGTGCGTTTTGTCTTTAATGTCTATAATTTGCAATATTTATTGTGAAAGCCCAACACATCCCCCACTGGGTACAGTGATGGTAATACCATTGTACTATGGTAATTATTACATGTATCAACACAACGGTGTCTAAATAAACATGGCATTACCATGTTACTTTCTGTAAAACGATGTGTATCTAAGGTGAACAATATTATAATAGAATTCCTTTGGCCTATACAGCTACCCAGACAGCATCTACATCTGTGCCAGGTCCGTTTTCGAATCAGTAGATTCGCGCAGCAGTCGCACTCAATATGCAGATCTGCACCAACTCTGCGCCAGACTTGTCTGTAGCTTCGACTGTGACAGTCCGTCCGGCGGGTGCGGCGCCGATCCGGGGCAGACCATACGCGCCACAACTGAATTGAGTCCGCCCGGCGGGTGTGGACCGGATCCGCGCGAGCTGCGCAGACCATACGCGCCACAACTGAATTGAGTCCGCCCGGCGGGTGTGGACCGGATCCGCGCGAGCTGCACAGACCGGACGCGCGGGCGCCACCCCGCATAAACCCGTTGACGGGCATAACCGGCTGACAAAAGTGGAAGAGTGCAGGCTGCACCGTCTTTGCTAATTGGTAAGTGCATTATACAAGTAATTGTACATTATAAGTAAACTGGTGTTGATGTAATGTTAGTCTGTTACATAATTATATTAAAAATAAAAGTTTGCAAACGTTTACACTGACATTCTGACAACCTGAGACATGTCAGATAAACTGGGTAGGATAGCCTAGGCGGTTAGCTGGTAGCCTAGTATAGGTTATTTTAAACATCCACAACTAATGTGAACATAGGCGTTAAGGCTGAATCGGTGATATTTGCTTATATTCACCAAAATTGCTGAATATCGTGTCCATTGTGTGTTAGCTGCAAAATCGAAAAATTATTTTTTCATTGTGTTCACATCTTAGATGGAGAAATAATTACAGAGGGATTCATGGATATCTACTTTTGTTATCTTGTAGGCTAAATCAGAATATACTGTCAATAGCATTAAATTATTTTAGCCATGTTTTTTTTAATAAAATGTTATATAAATCAGGCTAGGAATAATATATTTACAAATCCCTCTGTAAATATCTTCATAATAGCTATAACTACAAGACTGGAACGTTTGGTGTATATAGTGCTACTGAAGTGGAGATTGAAGTAAAATAAAGACCTAAATGTGTATTTCGGACTTTTTTTCACCACAAGTCTGAAAGAGGACATGCTTTTGAAAACAAATATCTCAAAATTGGCCAGTGAAAAAAAAACCGATGTTTTTGCCTCTGTAGCACCAGTGCTTTGTGCAAAAAAGTTATCGTACAGTTCAGTGCTGCTGCCCTCCAATAACCTGTTTTACAACATTTATTAAATGCAACTTAACTATCACATTGGAAAGTGCTTCCAGGTCACATATGACCGATGTTCTTGACAGCTTCAAACTAATCCGCATACCCGTAACCAATGGTATTTACTTGTAAAATACATTTCAAAATACAACTAAAAGGAAAAAGGAAAGCTTTTTTTTTTTTTACTTGCACTACACTATATACTACACTATACAGATTTCTGACAGTAGCTGTCAGTGTTTACCAAGGTCTAAGTGGTGAATCTTTTGTGTAGATAAATGATTTGTCTCTCATTTCTCTGTACTGTGCCCTTTAGGTTTTGTCCGGGTCCTGCCCCCTTTGCAAACTGCAATGTAAGTTGTCTGTTATTTTCAATGTTTTTGCACTTGACACATGGTCTCCACCACACTTGTACTCTCGATTAAGGATTTATTTGTGTAAGCATTTTACTATAATGTCATGTAATAAAGAATCTTTGAATATTGAATCTAATATTTACTCTAAAATTATTTGTTTCTTTGCTTTCTGTGCTTTGTGTCTTACAGGAGCAGTGATGAAGAATCGCATGTCTGACAAAGCCACCAACACCGAGATAAACCAGTATACCATCAGGTGGTTTAATCTGGCATGCGACCGTAGGGGTGGCCGTCGTGCCCCAGTCACACCCAACTATTAAATGCAATAAATGACATGAGAGTGCAGTGTTCACATTAAGGTTTTTGTTTATTTATTTTTTTATTGCCTTTTTAAAATAAAGTTTTTTGAAAATTACAAATTGTCTGGGTGTTTGTGTGCCTTAATTGTCTGATAACCTAAATATGATTCACAGACCAGGGCCAGATGAGCCCCAGATGTAAAATATGAGTCACGGATCTGGGCCAGATCTGCACCACATGTCATGGCATTAATAACTGTACTGGGCCAGTGCTGGCCCAGATCTGTCTCTGATCCGTAATTCCAACCTGTTCCGGTATTGGGCCGTTGGAAAGAATGAGCCCGGCCCAGGTCCGTTTAGCGGATCTGGGCCAAATGCTAATGAAGACCTGGCCCAAATACATTTTGCTGTCTGGGTAGTTTACATTGTAAAATTAATTAAATTCAAACTTGAAAATAATGTTGGCAGATTATGATAGTATGTATATATATATATATATATATATATGGCACATTAAGTATTTAATCGAACTGTCTACTTTTTATTTTTTAGCATCCCAGGATGCAGCTCATGACATAGACACATTGAAAAAGTTAAAGGTAAGGTAATGAGGTTTTTATTGTTATTTTATATTTTTTATATTATTTATTATCTTACTAAACCCACTTATAAACTTTATAAAACTAGGCCAGCTTATTTGTATAATACTAAAATTATATATATTAGTTCTGTCAAATCGATTAATCACATCTAACAGTTTTTTTTATATATATATAATATATGTGCGTACATATATAATATATATTTTTTGTGTTTTAGGTGACTCATGTGCTGAATGTGTCATATGGGGTTCAGAACGTGTTTCCTGATCTCTTCACTTATAAGACTATTACCATGATGGATATTCCAGAGACAGACATCACCTCATACTTCCCTGAATGTTTTCAGTTCATAAATGAAGCCAGCCAGCAGGTGTGTGTGGAAGACAGACAGGTGTGTGTGTGTGTGTGTGTGTGTGTGTGTGTGTGTGTGTGTGTGTGTGTGTGTGTGTGTGTGTGTGTGTGTGTGTGTGTGTGTGTGTGTGTGTGTGTGTGTGTGTGTGTGTGTGTGTGTGTCTATAACTTCCATTCTGCATGTTCTTCAGGATGGGGTGGTGCTGGTCCACTGTAATGCTGGGGTGTCTCGCTCTGCTTCTGTCGCCATCGGGTTCCTTATGTCCCAGGAGAAGATGTCGTTTGATGAAGCCTTCAGTGTTGTGAAAACTGCCCGGCCTTCCATCCAGCCAAACCCAGGCTTTATGAATCAGCTGAAGAAATATAATCCATAATGCCATACAAACATTGGGACTGATCTGATGTTGCTGTAAACCCAATACTTCTGTATATATATCAAAATATTTTTTTATTTGTTTATGTTTTCACTTGTTGCATACATAAAACATTTGCTATTGCTGCTGATTTATCGATGGTCTTTACATTTTGAGGTTTAATTGGTGACTTTTATTTTGAAATGCATCAGGACGGGAAACTGATCAACCGTTGAATCTGCGTTCACGTCACAACACAGTAACCAGTAACTGAAGGGACTTTGGCAAAACAAATGAATCAATAATACTAGTCGCCTTTTTTATTTAAAATTTTAATGATATATCAAAGGAATAGAAGTATGTCGTGTGAACTCTCTATCCAGAAACAACTGCTCACAATAATGGACAGTTTAGTCTCATCTATAGTGACAGAAATTTGTCAACTTGATATTTTTCAGTTAAAACGTCAAAATGGAAATACAGAAACTGATATTAAATTGGTAAGTCTGTTCAAATGTATCATTGTTGATGTCTTAAAAATCGTAAAGAAAAAAATGTTTTACCATTTCACTAAAAAGTACCTTGGTAAATAGTTCATTCTAAACATACCATAACGTTAGTTAATAGTTATTTTCACCGCTGTAAAGTTATAAATAATTCATATGAAAACTCCTTAGCGTCTGTTATTTTGTTTTCTTTTATAATAAGCATTTTGTTCGAATAATAGCTGACTAATATTAAACTGCCACAGTTAATGTTTGAACTAACGTTACCAGAAACATTTTGTTGCTAATAATTAACGGTAAACGTTTTAAGGCAATATGTTCTGTTGAAATATTAACTTATTGCACGTATTAAAACAGCTTTGTGGGTTCTTGAATTAAAATATTGTCTTAATATATTTTGGAGCTTTAATCATTGATATTAAATGCGTAGTTACATTAAGTTAATCTGTTATGTGTGTTAAAAAGAGCTGAATTTTTAACTTTACCTTTACAGTTATAGTCTGATATTTGTTGTTTGCTTCCGAAGAATCTGACAGATGCTATAAGGAAAATAACAAACTCAACAGCTGAACACATCTGCACAATCCTTCATATAGCATCAACTGGACGAAGAAAATATCTTACACAAGTAGATAAACTCAACAAAAGCATAGACAAGCAGTCGGCTGGGACGGGAAAACCACTCAAGACCGAATACCCCAATGCCAAAGATGAGGAACATGTCAAAGGTGGTTCTTATCGTAAATAAATCATGTATTAAATGATGTTTTAAATGATTAAACAAGAAACATGCATTGTTGTAGAAGGAAACCAAGAAGATGTCACCTCAGGAATCCAGGATTGCACCACATTTGGTGGAGATCTTCCTCAGACTGTTGAAGTAAACCACATCCTGCTGTAACTGTTTGCAATTTAAAAAAAAACATACAAACTATAATTTGCTGTACATTACACTAACATAGTCCTGTATTTATCTAGGAAGAGCCTGAGTTTACATTTGAAGAAGCATTTGGCCATGAAGAGGAACAAGTAGTGTGTCAATCTCCTGCTGTTGATGGTACAGACAGCATGTTTTTCATATCTATAAACATTAGGGGTGTAACGATACCCTTATGTCACGATTCGATACATATCACGATACTGAACTCACGATACAATAATATTGCGATACTCCAAGACATATGATAAAAGATTAACAAAATATGCTAAATTTAATTAAAATGCTAAATTTGATTTTTACATCGTGGGTGTAAATGAATAGGCTTAGACTTGGTGTTGTTAACCCAATGAACAAGACAATAGAGACACCAGAATAAAAAATATTCATGATTCTGATGCTGAAAATACAGAATTATTTTAGACGAATATGTTTGCACTCTGTCACTGACTAGATAAATAATGTAGGCCACCTTTACTGGTAACATCAGACATTTGGCATTTTCAGGACCCACAAATATTCTCCCAATGCATTATTATACATTATCTTCAACATTATATAGTAGTACTGACACTAAAACTCTGAAAACTTGAATTTTTTCTCACACAGTAATTTGTATTTTGGTTGAACTATCCACAATACATATTGTCACTATCCATGATACATATTGTTGCATTTTTGTATTGTGATATATTGTGACACGATATATTGTTACACCCCTAATAAACATGCAATGTTCCTGTTGCAGAATCAGTAGAGCCCAGTGCAGAAGAAACTGAATCTGTAGACCGTCCAAGAGAAGAACCAAACCAACCAAACTCCAAAGACGAATCAAATGACATTTCAGTCCAGTTAAACATAGACACACTGGATGTACCCGACATTATCGGCACAGGATCGTATGTAACTACAGACACAACTGAAGAAGTGCAACTGGATGCAAACGATGAGCAGAACACATGCAGAACCTGTGGAAAAACCTTCACCGTCCTCAATAACTTGAGAAGACACCAGCAGAAGATCCACAGTGGAGAAACTCCTCACGCTTGCCAAGAGTGTGGAGAGCGTTTCGCCCGCAGACGCCTCCTCCAAATCCACCGGAGAATCCACAAGGTGGAAAAACCACACAAATGCGAGCTCTGCGAGAAGACGTTTCGCTTGCCAAACCACTTGAGGAATCACATGACGAGTCACGGTGACGAGAGACCGTTCACCTGTTCCACATGTGGCAAGAGCTTCACGTCGATGAGCATCCTCAAATCTCATGAGCGAACACATGGTGGAGAGAAGAAGTTTGTGTGCCTGCAGTGCGGTTCCCGTTTCCTCACCAAATCCTACCTGGATTACCATCAGCGAGTTCACACTGGAGAAAAGCCATTCCCGTGCAAACACTGCGGGAAGAGCTTCGCTCAGAAGGGGAACCTCAGGGCACACGAGAGACTGCACACGGGCGAACAGCCCTTCAGATGCGAGGACTGCGGAAAAACCTTCGTACACTCAAACACCTTCAAATCCCACAAACAGCTCCACACGGGAGTCAAAGCTTTTTGCTGTGAGCTTTGTGGGAAGGGGTTTCGACGAGGAACGCATCTCAAGACTCACTTACTGACACATTCTGGAGACAAACCGTTTAGTTGTGACATATGTGAGAAGACTTTCACCCTCAAGGGGTCTTTGAAGACTCACAGGCTCACTCATACAGGACAGAAGAGTTACGCTTGTAACATCTGTAATAAGAGGTTTACTCAGGCCAGTTCGCTGGGAAAGCACAGACGGGTTCACACCGGAGAGAAGCCGCATCGCTGCCGGAACTGTGGCAGGGCTTTCTCTCAAAGCAGCCACCGTAACAACCACTCGAAGGTTTGTTACTCTGGGACAAAAAGTTCAGCTAACTCGAATGTGGAAGAGAATTAAACTTATACTCTTGATTAAACCCAACTGTGGGACCCAAATACTTGTGAGAATTTTCCTTAGACGAACTGCAATTTCCTGTTTAAGTTCTGGATAGGATCATTAGGGAGAATCTATGAAGCATTTAGGTCATATTTCACCCTTAACTCTCATCCTTACCTCGCACTTTGTAACACATCGCGAGTCAAAATGACCCGAAGCCCTAAAATTATACTTACATTTTTTTTTTCGAGAAAGCTTTTTTTAAAAAAAAATTTAATAATATTTTTTCTATTTTTCAATGCAGTTTTTGGGGAGATTTTTTGTTATTTTGTTTAATTTTATTTACCTTTAAATGACTAGATTTGATAAATATTAAATAAATAGTAATTTAGCAATTTAAGCACATTCTTCACATTCTTTCAACCTAAATTCAAAATAACTCACTATTTCACACATAACCCTTTTAATTCAGCTCAAAATATCTTACATTGGGTGTCTTTGCCGACCTTCTGAGGAAAAATAATAATATAACATGATATTTCATGACTCTTGCCACTATATGGAGCAAATGAGCTGTTCCTCTGGGTCCTAAAGTCAGTTTTTCTTTAGGATGCATTCAGATACACATGTAGACATTATAAAATCTTTTTTTTTTTTGTGGTAAAGCTTTAGCATTTTTAAGTTTTTCTGTGTGTACTGAAGCATTCCTATGGGGGTCAAATTGACCCGCAAGTGAAGGATTTGTTACTTTTTTAAATTTCAACCACAAAACTCTGAGAATCCATTACATTTTTTTGTGTGTATTCGTGGTTCAAGTGCAACAAAAGTCCTAGGGTCTTGGACCCCTCTGATGAACACTCAATTAAAAAAAGAAGAAGTATTTTTAGGTCAAAATAAAGCCGTTATATCTCCAATAAACAAGTACAACTGTAACCATGTAAAATACTTACTTGTTATGAAACTGTCTCAACATAATCAAAATAATGATTGATAATGACAAAATAATGAGACTTCATTTTATTTATGCAAAATATAATTTTATTTTTTAATGTCGTGGTGAAATATATACCCCCCCCCCCCCCCCTGTTGGTCATGAGAAAATATAAAAATTAAATTTTTCAATGCTTTCTTTTGCATTTACATTCTTTTGAGAAACTTTGCATTCACTCACAAAGCCATTTTCTTCCCACCTCATATTATTTCCATTATACAAGTTTAATGAGCAAACGCAAAGATACAAAAACATTGAAATATAATTGTTTTTCTTCCATCTCAATTTTTTTTACCATCACCATGTCCTCATCACCTCAAGCATTTCAAACATTTTTGACAGACAGTTCGCTCATAAATGTTTAATATTAAGTTAAACCAAAACCATCATAAACGAGAGGGAGACACTAATAATAAATAGCCAATTTAGCTAATAATGTTAGAAAATACACACGATAGACCTTTACTGTACATCTACCTACAAATACTACAAACCAATCAAAGTGTTACAGAGATTTTTAAATTAAAGTAATAAATGGTAAACTTTCAAGTTAGAAATAAGAAACAGTTTATCATTCAGAGGAATGTAAAAATTATTTGTAGTTTTTCTTGTAAAGAGAGAGAAAGAAAAAAACCCAAGCACTCCCATGCTCACCAGATTTATATACATAAGCGCAAAATATCAGGCAGACAAAAAATAAATGAAGGCTTTACAAAAATTTAAATTTTTTAAAAATAAGATTCAATAAACATTATAAATAAGTGTGAGCTGAATGGAATTGACCTGCATAACATGGTTTTTGAAACCATATATCCAGTGTGTGTGTTTTCTCAGATGAATCAGCGTTCTTTGGCCTGTGACTGATGTTGGATCTGATCCGAGAACAGTCTCAGGCGTAACTGTTGTTGTGTTCTAGCCGGGTGACTAAGGTGGACACCAGTCTCTCCAGCTGCTCTGCTCTCTGTTTGCCCGTCTGCAGAACTTCCTCGTGATTGGCTTTTTCCTCGCTGTCGTAGTCCATTACCGCTTTATTAGTTATCAAAGACAGAGCGAAGACACGTAAGCCACAGTGACGTGCCACGATCACCTCGTGAACGGTGCTCATGCCTAAAACAGACAAAGCCTGGTTATTAAACTGGTTCACATTAGAAAACATGTTTAGTTATTTTTATTTCAATGTTACATATAACTTATGGTGCGTTCACAATGACAGTGTCTGCACTCTCATTGGTCACTGAATTTAACTTAATGCAAATGAGAAGTGATGCATTTTAACTTGGTTACATTAAAAGAGTTTGAAAATGAATGACTTCAAGTTACTGCAAATTGTTGTCAGTGTGAACGCCCCTTTTGGCCTGTTGGAGAACTGCATAAATAAACTATTATAACGGGTTAGTTAACACAAAAATTAAAAATTTCGTCCCAAACCCTTAAGTCTTTTATTTATCTTCTGAACACAATTTTTTTTTGTGATCGCTTTATATGATGAACAGATTTAATTTATTGGTTCTCGCATGTCAAGTGAACATGTTTGAGCTTCCGTTTACCATAACTGAGGTGATGAATGTTTATATGTGAATAAAAGCTTAAATTAAATCTGTTCATCATATAAAGCGATCGAGCCTCTTCAGAAAATTTGGACTAAACTGCTCATTTCATATGGATTAGTTTTACGATCTCTCTATGAACTTTTTGAAGCTTCAAAGTGTCAGTTGTGTAGCTGTCAATGGAGGGACAGAAATCTCTCAGATTTTATCAAAAAGATCGTCATTTGGGTTTCGAAGATAACGACATGATGGTGAGTAATTAATGACGGAATTTAAATTTTTATGTGAACTATCCCTTTAAGAGAGGCGTGACAGCTCTTACCGACAGCATCAGCTCCCAGCTTGTTCAACATGCGACACTCCGCGATCGTCTCAAACGAAGGTCCTCCTAGAACGCAGTAAACGCCCTCTCGCAGGAAATCACTGAAACCAAGCTCTGACCCCACGTCCAACGCCAGCTGCTGGAGTTCTCGATCATACGCGTCAGACATGCAGGGGAAACGTAAACCAAACCTGAAAAAAAGCAACGTCAGTTAAAGGGATAGTTCACCCAAAAGTGAAAATTAGCCCATAATTTACTCACCCTCAAGCCAACCTTGTTTTATATGACATTCTTCTTTCAGACGAATATTAATAGGACATTATATTAAAAATGTCCTGGCTCTTCCAAGCTTTATGGGCACTATTTTTGGCAGTGAATGGGGATAATTTTTTTGAAGTCCATACAAGTGCATCATATCCATCATAAAAGTGTCCCAAATGGCTCAGAGGGGTTAATAAATAAAGCGAAGCGATGCGTTGGTGTAAGAAAAATTTGGTGTAAGTTGACTTGCATAAGGCTGTCTGCTGGAAGCTAGTTATTTTAGTTGATAAAGTTTTAAATATGGATATTTTTCTTACACCAACGCATCGCTTCACTTTAGAAGGCCTTTATTAACCCCCGGAGCCGTTTGGGACACTTTTATGATGGATAGATACACTTTTATGGAAAAAATGGTGCTCATTCACTGTCATTATAAAGCTTGGAAGACCCAGGACATTTTTAATATAACTCTGATTATATTCGTCTGAAAGAAGAATGTCATATACACCTAGGATGGCTTCGGGTGAGTAAATTATGGGCTAATTTTCATTTTTAGTTGAACTATCCCTTTAAGGCTTGTATAATGAACAATTTCTACAGGAGTATGTGTGAAATCTCTGCATGTCAAAACAGCTCAATGGCGTGAGAGTGTTAAATATAAGTTACAGCTGCAACACATATAAACATACCTTTCGTCGTTGGGTCCTGCCAGTGGGTTGTTTCCAGCAAATCCAGGCATGTTGAGATGATCTTTGATGATCATGATGTCGCCAACTTTATAGTCCTGGTTCAGACCGCCAGCAGCATTCGTAAGAATCACGGTCTTCACTCCCAGAATTTTGAAGATCCGCATAGGCATCGTAATCTGCAACAGAACAACAATATTAGTTTGAGATGCTCATCAGTAGCTGTTTACACGGACCAACAATTAAATACAATAATGGCACTAATGAAACCAAGGACACAAGCATCAGATGGTCATCTTGTCACACCTTGCTGATTTTAGCGCTAAGGCAAGTTTTAAAGTTGAAGTGTTCTGGACTTTGCATTTCATAGGGTCGAAGAGTTTATGCTTCAATCACACACAAACAGTTCAAACTAATTAGGTTTTCAAATAAGGTCATTTGGCAATTAGATTAATCACGTGGTGTAGAGCAAAAATGGTTATGAAAAATCTAGGTCAGGGTTCTTTAACACTGTACAACTTGGATTTCAGTGATATTAAAATACATAGAAATGGATAAACAACAAATAAGACTGTTTGGATCTCTAATCCAGCAATACAGCCATAACTACCTCTCAGTTTAGCTGTTAAGACTGACAAAAAAAAATCTATATTGTTAACGATATACATTTTGCATGTGAGTATAATGGGGCGTTTGTACCTTTTGGATGGCATATCCCTCATAGAGATGAAACCTTCCCTGCATGCAGACACATGGTATTCCCTTCAAAGTGCCAAACACCAGTCGACCTGCGTGACCGTGCACTGGAGAACAGAAACAAATGCACAGATTCAGCAAAAGAAAAAAGAGGAGTAATGGAAACCTTGCAAGGTAATATCTCCCATTATACAGAAGCGCTCACCTGTACTTTGGGGGAAGTTGGGGATGTCTTTGTAGTTGAAGGCCACCTGGTCTTTCAACCCATCAGCCAGTCCACCAATCCCTGAGCCACACACGACCCCCACCAGAGGACGCACTGCAGTCTGGGACAGGAGCCAGTCCGCGGTGGCCTGGCAATCCTCAAAGCTGTACCTGCAAAGACACAGTGGAAACATTTATGAGACTACACACACGACTTTGACTAGCTCACTGCATTCCCAGCACACATTTTATGCTTGTATCTGCCCAGAAGTCAATTTCCTGTGATGGAAAGTTTTAAAAACTAACCTATCCGATTCTGGCCTGAGGCACTAACATGATGGACTAACCACTTTTTCCACGGGTGTTATTAACCCAACATGGGGGATGGTGTCCTGTCCAGGAAACACTATTGCTTAAGTATCACGTTCAAAGTGTTTGCTAGAATCTCTAGTGCTTCTCTTAAATGATCTGCGCAGCATCCCAAGTTAAAGTTAATGTCTGCAGTAATACGGTTTATTAGCAGCCGGTCGGGAGTCACTTCAGACACAGCAGAGCAACTGAACGGCCAGAAAAATACACACTCATTTAAAACTTTGCAGAATATGTTAAAAATACTCAAGTTGCATGAGATGAGGATGTGTCCCACAGCGTTCTACATTCTGATTGGTGACTCATACTGGCCAGACTCGCAGCTGACAGTATTATCATAATAATCAATAAAGTCTAGACTTATTAAATCATGTGAGTATTTGTAGATTAGATAGACGTTATATATGGTTTGTTTTTACTCTCCTCCTTTTGTGAGAATAAACTTTCCACAACCTCCACACAGGGGACATTACATTTCAACATAAACATATTTAAAATCATAAAGTAGGAATAGACATTGTCAAACGACACTTTACATTCATCAAAAAATAAAAAATTCCATCACATTCCCCGGAGTCTGACACACTTAAACGTCACAAACATTCAACTTGTATAGAATTTACTTACACAAAAGGCATATCGAATAGCATCTGCATATGTATTATGCATTATAAGATGCCAAATACTGTATTTGGCATCTTCGAATGGATGTGAATGGCTATGAAGCCTGCAAATACCAAATAAAAATATCCTGGCGGATTTGAAACTTGAGCCACTTTTGGACACATCACTACTGTAATCTGAGTGTGTGACTCCTGAAATAAACGTTCTGTGACAGAGCAGCTTTATGATTAACTATGGCCTTTGCAGTTTGGAAAACAGTAACAAAGTTACCATTTTAAAAATCAGTTCAGATTTGCAATTTAATTGTAGCAAATATACATTTTCCATACACCAATTAATTGTAAAAAATCTAAAAGAATGTGAAAATAGTCCAGGTCCAAAATTATTTTATTTATATATATATATATATATATATATATATATATATATATATATATATATATAACTTTTTGTTATTTTAATTGATTATAAAGATTATATATATATATATAATTTTAAAATATTTTTATGTTTTTAAGTAAATATGTCAGTCCCGTTTCCAATGTTAGTATGATGTATACCATATATGTATATGATGTATAGGCTACCATACAAAAAAAAAAATCAAAATAGCCAAAAATGTTTTTAACACGACCCCTTTCCATTGAATAATTCTAAGCTTTCAAAGAAAACTCGTTTAAAATCCGAAACGTCCTCTTATATAACGGTACCGAAACGCGCGAGCACTGTAGTTCAGTTCCCTGGCAGCTGTTAAAGACACGCAGCGCGCACGCGCATCACCACGTGCTACTCACTGCGACGATTCAGTTAAATGCAATTTCACATCGATTATGACATCACAGAATGGATAAATTATGATAGATCATATTTAACGAAGCATCCCCCTGTACTATGGAGCGATGGAGCGATTATATTGCATGTTCACCAAAGAAATAGAATATTCAAACATAGATACACTTTTAAAAGACAAAATAAACAATGTAGGCTAGAAATAGTTAGATCTGAAAAAATAATAATAGTTTACCCAGTGCTGCTCTCAGGAAACATGTTTAAAATCGCTGATCAGATCCTTCACAAATACGGAATGGAAATATCGATGTTTCTATAGCGACGGATACGGAGGTAACGTTAACTTATGCGACGAACGACCAAGAAAACAAATAACGGAGATATAATTAAAACAAAGCTACGTTTAGCGAAGTCGCGACAGTCAATAACAACTCTTTAATAATTCCTGAAGTGTTGCTCACGTCGCCGGTGTTTTATAGATCCTCCGTTTCTGCCACTCCTCCCCGCGTTCTGACGCAAATGAAAGTCCCGCAACACGCACGCCCCTTGACGCAACATCCCCTGACGCGACGCCCCCGGTCAGGGTGGGCCAACACGGGCTCTTAAACACGAGAAACAGCTGTCACAAAGACCGAGCACCTGATATACTGGAAATTGGTTTTCAGCGAGATTAGATTTATGGATGGTCGAACAAAACAAACGCATGTGACTACAAGTCATTCAAATATTAACACTGTTATGTGTGTCCATGTGTATTTGGCTTATTCAATCTAATTCACAATGATTTAGATAAGGAAATCGTGGACTTTTGTAGCCTACACATCATGACAATTACCTTTTATCTTTGCCTGAATGAAAGCAGAACTATTGAAGAAGTGTGTGGTGTGTAATATCAACAATAACGCACGCACGATATAGGATGGTCGTTCCTGCTGCCTTTTTACCATCAAGTTTTTAAAATGATTTTTCCTATGTAGAATTTTTGGGTAGGTCCTATGTATATGAAAACAGGCTATGCACAACCTATTTTAAAAAAAAAAAAAGAAAAAAAGAAAAGAAATGTTGTTGGAATTTAACATATTTTGACCCACTTTAACCAGTCCTGAGTCAACATTTCAGAAATGGCAAAAGTAAATAACAAGTCAAAGAATTCAGTTCTTCAACATTCCCCTCATTTACCCCAAGTTGTAGAATGGTACGAGCACACGTTATTTTAGGCCTATCTAAGACCAGGACCAACCAGGGCCCCTCAGGGACAAAGTTCATGACCCCTGTTGACCTACGACCTGTCTCAAACATATCACATTAGATAGAAGTATCCTATTTATATTAGCACCTCACTTCCCACACATGATCATGTCCGTCAAAACAGTCTCAGAGCCACCACTGAAGAAGAATGTTTTTCAATAATGGTTAATTTATGCGATCACCTCTTTCTGTCATTCTGTAACTGGCACACCTAAGACTGGCATCATTTCAATTCATTACATCACTTATTCTGTTTTTTGATGTAGCCTGTTGTTGTGATCAGCAGGTTCAAGGTACACACGTGACCGAATGGCGAATAGATAAACATAATATTTACAACCTCACCTGCAGTGAAAAAGAAATATGCTAAAATATATTTAAAATACATAAATTTAATGCTAAGTATACTATAAATACATTTACATTTTACATAATATAAATACAGTGCAATTGTACTAATTGGTATACTTCAAATCTACTAAATTGGAATAATAATTTAGCCTACTTTTGTACTTAATGTACTTTATTTATTCAGAAACAGTGCTGAGGTCCAGCTAAAGACATTAATTTGACTGTGCTACAGTGGTTCAGGTAAAATGGGCCAGTCAAACTGCAAAGCGAAATAGTATTTCCCTCAATTTTAATTTTAAAACACAATTGCTTATACAGCCACATGACATTTAAACTGCATTAAACAAACATATTCATACGTGCCATTAAAAAAAAAAAACATTTAGGAACAGCATAGATCAGTGAACTGATGTCAGTTGTGTGTGTGTGTTTGTGTGTGTTAGTGTGTGTGTGTGTGTGTGTGTGTGTGCGGATGTTATGTTCAATATATTGTTATGTTCATATTGTACACACAATATGTTCATATACCAAACTAACAACATTATTTCTGATTGATGCCATAGTTTTTTATGTGCATGTTTGTTTTTTTATTTATCATCCTTATAGTTAGATTTGGTATGCCAGGCTACTTACCATGCAGCTTTCTGGCGTAGTCTTGATTTGAACGATTCCCCCGCCCACCATATCAACCATAAACCAATCAAATCACCTGTTAATTGTCAAGCACAGTTATGACAACAGTTTGAAATCCTTTGCAGTCATTGGCTCTAAATTCCAGAGGGGCTGGGACCCCCAAACCTAAAATGGCCCATTTTACCTGATATCACCCTACTCCAAATAAATTTTAATTATAATTTTTATATCAGTAAGTCTCAAGTGATAAGCCAGTAAATATGTTAATGAATTTGTAGTGTACTTAGTAAATAGATTTTAGTGTTCTTTCACTAGGGTATGATGCAAGGTTAAGGGCACTTGTTTTCGTCTCAGTCTCTATTGTGACTCCACCCAAAAACATAAGAGAATATGGAGCTCTGATATTTCCTTGAACAAGCTGACACGCCTGCATCCTGACCAATCGCGTGGCCTCTCTGGATCATGATGCCACAAAACAATTGAGCCTTTTCCTCCAGAGCCCATGTAGGAATCAATAAAAATGTTCCCATAGCTGTCACGATGCCAAGTTCATTGAGCAACAAGTTCTGCAGAACAAGGTCAGGGCAGGGGGCCCTTGTCATTTCTCACTTTTATGAATTGTAAACATTATTTGAAGGCCTACACATCTAAACACTGTCTGAGCAAAGTCTACTTAGCATGTTATTTTACTGTTTTTTTGTTTTTGTTTCTTTTTTAGTTTAAAGAAGCTGCTTTAATCAGCATCAGTCTTGAATGAACATGAATCTTTTTGCAAAGAACTGCACAGATAATAACATCATCCACGCCAGATAATTGCAAAATATACTCACTTCAGACCAAGAGTGTGCATGAAAGTCACATGTGTCGTCATCAGACACAGCGACCCCATTATTCGTAATGAGAGAGAGTGTGTGGAATGCGTGTGTGAGTTTAATAGGTTAGCTTTACTTCTCTGAGCTTGACTAACTGCCACACACACAAGAATATGAGGTTTTTATAATCCAACACATTGGCGTAGATGCAACATTTGAGAAGAGTTCGGTCACGAGCAAAACAGTGTCTGTAACCCGGTGAGACTCACAGATCTAAAATGTTCTGTGGCCAATTGCATAAACTTAGGCTGAGAACTAGTTTGACCCACTAGCAGTTAACTATCTTACTTTCTTCTATCTTCTTCTATAACTATCTTCCAATTCAAATGATACCGATCTTATGCAACGGCCCCTGGGCTTCAACTTTGACCCTTGTCTGATTATGATCTACAGATTGACACACAAGCACATGACTGCAGAATCTGAATCTTTTTGTCCTGCACCAAAGCACCGGATCAGGTCTCGTCAAAGTTAGGAAACATACAACCCAAGACATGAGTCACATCCTTTAATGTGTTCCTGAACTGACAAGCATTGAGATGTTTTTGAGTAATCTGCAGTCGTGTAAGAATCTTCTGTATGGGTTCTACATAGAACCATAAAGGGTTCTGTCAGCTTTGTTTATACAACTTTTTAGGGGGTTCCCATCAATTTATGGATTTAGTTTTAATTCATTCATTTTGTTTTAATTTTAATTAAATTTTATAAACATTTAAACAGCTCACATTCATAGTTTATCACCTCTTAAACATTTCTCATTATAGAACCTTTTATTTCTGGCATGAAGGGTTCTTTTAAATTGAGTCAAGAACCTCAGTGTTCCATATAGAACTCTATAGAACATTTTTTTTAAAAGAGTGATATAGTGGGACTGTGAAACACGTTTGAAAATGTTATGTAATGTGTGTTTGGGTCAGTTTACCTGCAGAAATTGACAGCCCAATGTATTTGGACTCAGACCAAAGTAAATGTATAGGCTTGACCTCAGTTTTCTCTCACAGTACTTTGTGAATGACTTTTTAAATGTTGAACTTCCTGTGCAGCAAACACACAGAACTTTAGTAAATATACAGACGGGTACAAAAGTCATTGCTGAACTGCTTCTCTTTGGCATTTTTGTGAATTTAATATAGAATATTTGAAATGAAAAAAACTTCTGGCATCTCTAGAATAAGAAGTAGAAGAGGAAGAACATTTTGAGGAACATATGAGGAAATTATGAACATTATAAAAGTGATGTAAAAGGAAGGGGGATTTAACTCAAGTATTATCTTTCTTATTAAACTCTTTCCCATGAAGCTAATTCGGTTTTCCAGAAGATGTTGTTGCGCCTCATCAGTCTTATGAGAAATTTTTCACTGAGTCATCTACTGCCACTGTGCCACCCGTTCCCTTCTAGAACAAGCCATCCCTCCATCCTTATCTCTCTTATCACCCTTATAAGAAACAGTGGGATAACAAGAAAAAGAAATAAGACAGGAAATGGGTGATAAGCCACGATAAGATAAGCATTATCAATAAGGCATTCTTTTGTGTACATCATAAAACACTTTCCACATTAGACTTGGTCAACAATGGAAGATAGTTGGAATTTACAGTTTTGCAACAAATCTATTATGAAACTAAGACAACACAGCCGTCATTTTAGCATTTCTAAACTCCAAATGGAGACATCTGATGAGAGAATAATGGGCAGCCGCTGACATATTGTGGCGTGCAGACACTGTTTATTTTAGCAAATATATAGGCCAAGGCCCTGGTACAGGTCAGTCAATGCACAGTACAGATGTGAAGTGCAGGAACTGTGTGTGCGGCACACCAGCAATTGGCACACACAGGGGGTGGTGTGATGATGGTGGCGTTTCGCATCACTTTGAGAATAAAAGTGAATGTCCTGCATGTCCCTCCCTCAACTCTGAGTTTACTGACTGTTTTCTTCGATTACTATTGCATAACGCTTTATGCTTTTTGCAAGTCATTGAATACTAGGTTTAGGGATCGGTTGGGTTGCAGATGTAATGAACACATTCAAAGACAAAAATCCCATTGTTCAATTCTAAAAGGGCTTATTCTTTCATAATAAAGAGAGATACTTTGCCTAAAAGCACGTTGCCATGACTTTCTTTAATCCAAGCAACCGTTTTGCATTGAATCAAAGCGGAAAGTTAATATTACCACCAAGGTAGGGCTACATGCAATGTTTAAAGGGTTATGCCCCTTTTTACAAGATGCTAAATAAGTCTCAGATGTCCCCAGATTGTGTATGTGAAGTTTTAGCTCAAAATGCCCCAACTAATTTTCAGGGGAAGTTGCTAAAGGCAGATTGATTTGTTGCTAAATGACGACGTCACAACGTCATTTAGCAACTTTTAGCAACAAATCGATTGCGCTATGACGTCATTACGTAATTGCAATGCAAAACTACACCATTATGAAATACTTAGATATTATTTGAAATGCTAATTTAGATTTGTTTCCAAATATATATATACATACATACATATATATATATATATATATATATATATATATACACAGCATTTGTAAATGTAATACAAACAACACTTTTTCATGATCAGATTTTTATTTATTTTTAAATACAACATTGATATTGAAAAGGTAAACACTTTTGAACATTTTATGTAGGCTATTTTCTTAAAAAGTTGCTAAATCAAGCAACTTTCTTAATAAAGTTGTTTAATATTTTCTTAATAAAGTTGCTAAAGTTGGCAATAATGGAGACAGAGCGCATTTAGGCCAGTATGCGAGTTATGCTTAACTAAAATAAAAGTATAACTCGATTTCACCCGCATTATGAGTCTATGTCGTTTTTATCCAAGGCCATAGCAAGTGTTATTAGCTTGGGGAAATACATCTATTGAAATTAAATCTTAAGTCCATGTCCAACTCTAAATTGTAAGGAATTTATATCTTTGATTTCATAGTAACACTTTGCAATAAGGTTAATTTGTTTATTATTCATGTATTAACTAACATGAACTAACCATGAGCAACACATTTGTTACTGTATTTGTTAAAGTTAATAATAATACACCTGTTAATTGTTTGTTCATGTTATGTCACAGTCAGTGCATTAACTAATGTTAACAAATACAACTTTTGATTTAAATAATGTTTTAGTAAATGCTGAAATTAATATTAACTAAGATTAATAAATAATGTAGAAGTGTAGTTCATATTCAGTTCATGTTAACAAATTTAACTAATGAAACCTTATTGTAAAGTGGTTCTGATTTCATGATAGCTATATGCATATAATACATACATAAAATTTACAACATCAACAAAACTAAACATGAATTCCTCATTACCTTCTTGATTCTCACTGGTTTGTTTGGTAAAGTAAATAATATTTAGTAATATTATAATAATTTCTCTATTTTCGCATTACGCATTATTTTAGCATTATGCATTCTAATTGTACGACATCTTTTCATAGAATGCCAAGGAAATAAAGGATGAAAAGAAAAAAAAAACAAGGAACTTGCATCAAAGCTCCCCTTTAACATCAGTGAAAAGAAAGAAAGAATGAAAGAAAGTTATATAGTTAACGGAAAACACATTGGACTTAACGCTTTGTTAACAAGAACAGAGTTTTCTCTATTAGTCATCAAAGAAGGAGACATTGACGTTGTTCGTGATGTCAGAGATTGTACATGCTCTCGTTTTTCTCCCAGACATAAATTCGATCTTTGTAGATCAGAGTGAGTTATGTGAGAACATATCTGGAGAATCTCCCTCTGTCATGCGTGAAACCGGCGACATCCACAAGAGTGAGCTTGAAGGCCTTTATTGTTGTAAGTAACGTGCTCCTCCTGAAACTGAAAATTAGATGAGCTATTTGAGGGGACGTGCCGTTTCATATTAGGTGTAACAAGTTGAGGACAAAATGCAAACCTGTCCGTGTCCTGCACGAGAAAGAGAGAAAGCAGTTATATTGAGAAAAGCAGAAAGAGATGACCTGAGATTAAATACCTCAATCGTCTGATTCTTCACGTGAGAAATCATCTTGCTGCCTTTTCCTTTCAAACAGTAACAGGCCTTCAGGAGAAAGAAGATGAATCTTGAATTCTCCTTGAACTCATAGATGAGTGGACACGTGTCATCAATAACGTGGAGGAAACTGCAGAACAAACCTAAAAAGACATCGTAAATGTGAGCTCTTTATAACACCAAGTCAGGCCGGTTTTATTTATGTAGAACTTTACAAAATGTACATTGCTTCAAAGCAGCTTTACATAAAAATACTGAAGCGTTAATGTCTGAAATGGGTTTTAACATACGTCTAACAGCTGAAAATTGGTTATTGAAAGCCTGATATGGCCTGATAAATGCAATAAAAAAGACAACAAACGCTTTGAATGTGTTGGAGACTCTTAACGTAGGATGAAGAGCATTTTATCATGGTTCTATGTGAAGGGATTGAATGTTTCAGTCTTATGGACTGTGTTACAGCAAGATTCTTAATCTTAACATAAATCATAACAGCTTTCAGCTCATGGATTTGACATAATTTGGAATGGAATAAAAAATAAAAAAACTGGTTAAAAGTTACTCATGTTGTTCCAGAACTGTATGACTTACTTTTTTTCAACAGAACAAAAAAGGAAATGTTTTGAAGAACACAATTCTACTGAAAAACAACAGTTTTATGTGTAGAACAGAAGTCATCACTCACTGGTAATAAGCTACTGCAGTTTACACATTTTGTACCTCAATGCTTCACCTTTTTGATCCCAATTCAGGTAAAAAAATGTGAAATATGAACAAAGCCCTATTTGATATCCAGTCATTCTGGTCCTACTTGATAAACCCTTTTAAAATGTTTAGGTGAAAAGAGGCAGACAAGACCTGATGTGCAATTATCCTGTTTATGAGGCAGGGTGTTCAAATTGCAGAGTATATACTTATATATATATATATATATTTTTAAATAGTATGTAAAGCAGTACGCAACATGCAACCATTTTTGTGTAAAAGGTAAAACTTTTCAGTGTGATCAAAAATGTTGCAAACAAAAAATTAAATAATTGAATTCATTCAAAATACAAATAGCATATGCATTGTATACATAGCCTACATATAGCAGAAATAGTAAGCAGTTTCTTAGTGTGCTAATACAAACATAGTCATATCCTAGTTGTCCAAGTACTCTTGATTCAGTCTATACTGGGGATTATTTGTGCAGTGCCGCCCTCTACTGGAGATATTCATTCTTAACTCTTTTTCTGAGCTTTTCCATAAAGACTGAGGATTTTGAAACTGTTTCAAGAGGAGAAATCCGAACCAGCCAGGCTGTTGATGCATAACATATCCATCGACGTTTCAATACATTTGTAAAGGAAAACATTTTTAGGCGTTGTCACTGTTGCTGTTTTTTCACCACCAACCTGCAAGTCATAAAAGCTGCATGAACAATTATAAGATAATTAGCAAAACACTATTTATTAGAGTACACTTTAAAATCTAACAGTTGTTCTTACTAAGACTTTTTAGTTAACTTTACTTAATTTCCAATAATAACTTACTTAAAACAATTTAGTAATCTGTACTGTTTGCATGCTATGCCTTTGTTACTCAGAAAACCCAAGTAAACATTACTTGACTAGACTAACTAACACTTTTTAGTAAACTTTACTTAATGTCTTAACTTAATTGTAAAAATCTAGTAATATGTATTCACACACTATGCTTTGTTTACTCAGAAAACCCAAGTGAAGATTAATTGATTGGTTTGAGTGTGGTTTTTGTGGCGGGAAAAATCTTAATGGACTTTTCACAAATTTCCTCCACTTCTGCAGGTATTTCTCTCTGTTTGCATTCACTCATTTCCCAAAGTCATCTTGAATGTTGAATTGTCAATTTTGAGAGAACATCAGCTGACTTGTTGATTTTCCTAAAATATTTTTAGTCACCATTATGGTGATTAATGTTCCCTTTGGTTGGTCACTTGGAACTTCATTTATATTATTATTATTCTCTTCCCATTGATGCAGTGATGCAATAAGAAATCAATTATATGATTTCAAAGGCAGAGAAGTAATATATGAATGTATATATGTATATATATATATACATACATACACACATATATATATATATATATGCATACATATACACACATATATGTATGTATACATATGTATGTAGAAATGTGTGTGTATGATTGATGTATAACTCTATTTCATGTCAATTAATTATCTATTTATTAATTATCTATTATGTCCTAAACACCTTGTGAATCTTTTAATTGGGTTTATATAATCCCATATAAAAGTTAAATATAAAAGTGACAATCTTGTAATTGATCATGCTTGAGTTATACAGACTTCAACATTCAGCATGCAAAACACAACAATGGTAACAATTAAATTGTATTTAAAGTAAATTGTCAAGTACTCTCTACAGTTATTTTTTAGTTACTAGAACTCTTGTGTAAGTGCACTATACTAACTAAGCATTTGTCAGTACCACATACTATTCCTATTTAACTTTACTTGCTCTTTTTAAGATATTTTCCTAGTAATGTGAACTCTAATGAGAAGTTAACACAACTAATGCTTTTGATTCAACAGTACTTGAGTATATTGATTAACAAGTTTTCTATACAAATGTTATTAAGTTGTGCCAACTAAAAATTAATACACTACTTTACTTGGAAATTTTAAGGCAATCGGTTTCCTCACTTTTTCTAACTAAAGCCAACTTATTACATTTTACAGTGTATTGCATGTCACAACACAGAGCATATATGCTTCCCAAAAGTGTTAAAGTAACACTATGTAGTTTTTCAACTTTCATAATATATTTCCAAGACCCTTGTGATGGTACATCGACTTACAATAGTTTAAATGACACCAGTAGCGTAGCCAGAAAAGCGTCTCTGGGTGTGGATAAGAAAAATTGGGTGTGCCACATTTATTGTCAACTTAATGTGCAAAACAACCTTGACCCGGCATATCACTAACTTTACAGAATAGACTGGGCTGATGTGTAAAACTGGCTTGCCACATAAACATAATACTAGGCCTACAGTATATAAAATATAACTCAGGGCTCAACATTAAGGCTTTACATGAGCTTGTCCTTCGAACAAGTAAATCGGCCATTCTCTTGTCCAAGTAAAAATCCAGAAATCGGTTTAAATGTATGCTTCATCTTTCATTTTAAATTCTTAGATTTGATCAATAAATTCAATTGAAATAATAAGACAGTATGCTGTTACCAATACAATTAATTAATTTACACTGAAAAATTACAACTGCATTAAATAATGTTATGAGATTGTTTTAAATATTTTTTGAAGATACAAATATGACATATTGGAAAGAATTATAGCCTACTTTTAAACAAGAAACTAAACCACCTGTAGGGGGCGGCAGGTGACCGTCTTAATGAGTGAGTTATTGAGTCATTTATTCAAATGATTCGTTCAAACGGGCAGTTATTTAATGAGTCATTGAATCTTTGACTCAATCGATTCATTCAAAGCGCTGAATCATTCATTAATGCAGTTATGTGTTCAGGTGAGCTGCGCTGTGGTTCTTGGGATGTTTGTTTGGAACTATTTTCGCTGCTCAAATAGAACAAAAACAGTCAATATTGTGTCTAAAATGTAAGTGACTTGATATTAATGACTTGTTTATTGAACTGTCATATGAAATCAGTGTCATGTTTTCAGTCGTGATGGTATTCAGCACTCGCGGTCACTGTGATGTTGCTTAACTGTATCCATAGGCGTAATTTGCGGGTGGGACATGTCCCCATCACTTTTTGCCAGGGTCGATTGTGTCCCCACCACTTTTGAAACATCTCGCGGCACGGATGTACCAATGCAAATAAATAAAACATCTCCAGTTAACTCTAGTAGAGCATTCATTTCGTTCGTTTGTTAAATAAGAGGCGATCTAGCGCTGAAATGTGTTGTTTTTGAAATCAAGTGATCAAAGTGCTCGTTGCCGCTGCTATCAGTGGCGCGGATACAGTGTTCTTCACACGGACGCGCGCTTCAATCCGTTGCGGAGAGACTCTCTAACGGTGAAATCACAAAACATAATGCACAAAAAACGTGTCCCTGCTTGATATACAACCACTAATAAACAATCGGTTTTGATGAGGGGAACAAAAAACTATACTAGTGCGGATTAGAACCCAGAACTTCTGACACGCTTGGCAAACGTTTTGCCACTGGACCATTAAAGTACTTGGAGATAACAGTCGGATCTATGTATTTACTCACGTGAAAATTCTCGCCACTTTAGATATTAGATCTCATTAAAGGACAAATTAAACACAATGTAGCCTACTATACTATATACCCCCCCCCCCCCACACACACGCACACCTGTCCCATCCACTTTTTAAAACAAAGTTACGCCACTGACTGTATCATACCATAGGCTATGTTATAAATATAAAAACTCCACATTCAACTCGAACTCATTTGTTTCCATTTCTCCTCATGAGGCTGCGCGAGCCTCAACAGCACAACCGTATTACCAGTCAGCGGCTGTTTGCGGATTGGTTGGAAGTCCGAATGTCGGCATATATTTTGTTAACGATAATAATTAAAAAATTAAAATACATTTTAAATGCACCAATATTTTAAGTAAACAACAATAGTCCAAGTTTAGGAAACGTTTTTATTAAAACTTTAAAAAAGAATTCTGCATCTATTTTAGGTGTGCCAGCTGCCACTGTGGGTGGCACCGGCACACCCTGGCACACCCGTGGCTACGCCAGTGAATGACACGTGTGCCATAGCCTGACGTGGTCTGTATCGTTTTTACTGGCACTATGTAACTTCGGGTTTCGGGTAGTAACCAGAGCACAAAAAGAACTACAAAATTCGACTGCTTTACGGCATACATAGTCAGGGGCGTAGCACAAGATCCCGGGCCCTATGTATAGTCAGTCCTGATGGGCCCCTATGTTCCAAATAAAATACTTTTTGGATTGTTGACGGGGGGGGGGGGGGGGGGGGGGGGGGATAAAATCATGCATCATACTCTACCTTGTCTGTGGCCATTGTTGATTCCAAAGCCAGTGCTGGATAAACAGCGAGCGTGCGCGTGCGACAGTAGGCTGCGGTAGGCTAAATTATTTACGACAATTCCGCTTCCAACCTGTAGGGCGACCGCAGAGGAAAAGTTCCTTGGTGTTGCTTTAATGCCACTTTGTCAACTATACCCTAATGTCAGAAAAAGACAGAATGCATGACAAAATATTATGATGCAACATTGAACATTCACCCCCGGTTTCACAGACAAAGCTTAAGACTAAAATGCATGTTTGAGCTGTTTTATCTGAAAGCAACTTGACCCGATATATCTTTAAACATGTCAGTGTCATTGTTTTGTCTCAAGATGCTAATGTTTTTCTAGCATGTTTATAAATCTACTGAAATGTCCTAATTGAACTAAGGTCTAATCCTGGCTTAATCTAAGCCCTGTCTGTGAAACCAGGCCATAGCCTGAGTTAATATTACAGAGAATGGAAGGGTCTCTTTACAGCCACAGGAGGGCTCTAGAGTGAAGCGTTCCTAAGAGACCAGGGAGCTCATCGCAGGAATGGAAGAACATGAGGAGAATCCCTTGGCTGAACCATGAGGCCAGCTGTGAGTTACAGGAGTTAAAACAGTCAGAGCACCGATTATTACCCTAATAAAACTTCCCTCGCTGATTGTCCAAATAAAACTTCCATGACTGGGAAGGCATAAAACTTCACAGAGCGGCTCCCTCGGACAGAAGATGGGCACCGCTAACCCAGATATTTCCTCTTTCTTTGAATAAAAATCCTGAATGAAAGTCCCAAAGCTCGGTGTGTGTGTGTGTGTGTGTGTGTGTGTGCGTTTGTGAACTGGACTACAAAAGCATTGAAACTCACTATAAAGTTCAGCTTAGGAGGTATAAACTGAACTGCAGAAAGGTTATGATACTGAATTGAATATCAACGGCTCAGAAGGGGACACTTGAGGGAGAAACAGAGAGAGGGACGGAAGTTGAGTAGGAAAAAGCAAGTGAACCATGTGTTCAGTAAACAAACGGAGTGTGATGCCAGAGAAAAGGGTCAACAAAGAGAGGCAACAAGGAGAAAAAAGCCTCTTCCGACAGACCCAAAAGGAGTCCTGACCGACTTACATCACCTCTGCTTCCTTTTGCGCCTCATTCTGTTCTTTTCCATCCATCCTTTCTTCTTTTGTTTATCTACATCCTCTCATTTGCATCTTACATCCCTGACTGGGTGATTCAGGTTGATTGGGACACTTTTTCTCAACATCTCAATGGCAAAAATTGTTTCAATCAACCTGAGAACACCTTAGGCTACTTCCTTTAAGGATATTTTTTTTAATGTAGCCTAGCTATTTATGTCGATTAGGGTAGATTTCATACTTAAGTAATGAGGTCTTGATTTCGTTGATTCTCAAAATAAATATTGAAACCTACCCATCCTCATGTTCTTTCTGGCCCAAGAAATTCGCGCGCTTTGGCAGATGGGCGGGAACTCGAGATTGATGCTCGTGTGAAAAAGAGTCCGGCAACTGTCTCGTGCAGTCGCGTGAGGATTAATGTGTCTGTGCTCAGTCTATAGGGCACGCGGTAAATTTAACTTCCGCCAAAACAAGCTTCAGCACGTTGTCCAGCCTTCAGAAATAACCTTTAGAAATAATTAAATTTCATTAGTTGGTATGACAGCCACTTGTTATTGTTCAGCCTAGTTTTTATAAGACAAATAGCCTTTTAACATAAATTAAACCGCTACAGAGCTTTTATGTGTAATGGATAACCGTATTTAAAAAAAAAAAACTTTTGTTATAAAATAAAAATACACATTATTACATTGTCTGCTGCCTCTTCAAATCAAGCGCGAAGCCATTTTTACGTTTTTGCGAATACATTCTGATGACGCGATCAGTTAAAATAGATGTTCCCCCCAAACAAACAAATATGTGACATAATCGATAGTTCGATCTTTAAAAATTTATTTAGGCTATTTTTCTTCCCACAAACGTTGGGTTGTGTGTGTGAAAATAAGACCTAACCCACTGGCCCATAGGTTACCATTCAACTTCTATTCTTTAGCCTATAGACAAGTTTTAATTAGATTTTTTTTTAATTAGAAAAAAATAATAAATAAATATCTAGACCCTAGTAGGCTATTTCTAAAAAAAAAGGTTTAAAAAAATAATCTCCACATTACGCTTAAATTAAACAATTAAGTAGGCTACAATTTTAATAGGCATACATTTTTTATTAGCCTTTTATTCTTTTAGTTGTAGTGTTAGTAATAAATAGTGTTAGCCTACAAAATAGTAGCAACTTAATAATTGGTCATTCTTTTTCTCTACCCCTTTCAGCGCCTCTTTTCAAAGGTTTGCACCTGTTTTCTGCGCAGTTATTCATGCGGACTTGGATCGACTTCAAAATCATGTCACTTTAAAAGTCGCAAATTCCGCTTGGATAAAGAAATAAAGGGGGGAAAAATCGCCACAGAACAAATTCAACATCCGAGGTCGCATGTATAAATAATGAACGTGTCGTCCGAACAATAGCAACATACAGTTTGTTCATTTCGACATATTTAAATCAAGCAGAAAAGTTGACAAAGGCTGAACAGCGGAGGAGCTCAACAAGGGCTCTATTTACAGACGGAGGAGGAGGAGCGGAGGGCCACTGAATTAATGAATTAAATAGTGCTGAGGCGCTGAAAGTACGTATTTTCATCAACAATGAAAGGCAAGACTGAGACGAGAGGCGAAAGTTTTCAGATAGAGCTGCTAACAAAACTTATTGAGCAGTTCCACTTAAGACAAGAGAAGAGATAGAAAGAGAGCGAGGAGGATTGAAAGAGAGAGAGAGACAGATATAGAGGAGGGCATTACATAATAAATCGGCAACATTCGACCGGGACGAGCACCGACTGACACTTAACTTATTACTAGGGTCGAACAAATTGTTGATATATATATATTTTTTAGCTTGACCGATTGCATGACAGTTTAGGTAGTGCATTTTTAAAAATAGTGTTAATAGTAGGCAATCAAATTTGTTTATTGAATATTAACATGTAGAATTATGAGACCTCCGCAGCTTGTCACTGTCCTGGCGCGGATGATGATGATGTTGACAAAGTTGTCAGGCACGCGCTTATCTTCATTCTGAACGCCTTCTCAACTTTCGCCTCAAATTATATCCTCTGATGTGTCCTGATATCGGAAAACAGGAGTAAACTGTTGCAAATCACAAATAGAGCTCTGCGTTCAAGTCCTCAGTTAAAGGTAAGTGCTGAAGAAAACCTTGTGAGGCCTAGCGTTTGTGTGCTGAGATTGTGTTCATCTTTATGAAGCCATAAGCATGCCGTTTATTTGAAATATGTGCAGTTTTGATTCCAACAACATTTCTCATCCTCAAATAAGTCAAGAGATTAAAAAAGATCCTTGCAAGGTAGATAACTCCATATGAGACCGTTGAAACAGGTGCATCTCAACAAGATACATTATTATAAAAACATACATCATTGATAATAAGAATCAGGGTGAAAATGTACATATAGTATAATGTTTTGAATATTGAGTTGTTTAGCCTGCTTACTGGTTGTTCAAATGTCCTGTTACATGTTTAATTTGTCATTTAATTAGCTAAAATTAGCCATTTTCTCCTTATATTAGTCAATATTAGATTGCTTTAGTTTTATTTGAGTTTGTATTCATATTTTAATGCAAAATATGCTTACCCTAAAAAACAATGTGTTTACTTAACGTTTATGAAAAATTTAACTGTGAAATTGAAATTTGCAAATGCCTTTTTTTTTTTTTTGCCTGGTATTGGTTTTGGTCTAGTTGAATGCATTTGTCTGCAATGAAACAACACTTTAGACATTTAAATATCATGGTTTTTGGTAGCACTTTATTTTACAGTCCTGTTTCCCACGGTGCACGTATTACAGTAATTACAATAACTGTGTAATAATTAGGAACTAACCCTGAACTACCCCTAAATCTAACCTTAACCCATGTAGTTACCTTATATTACCCAGTACTTCCTTAGGGAAGTACACTGCAAGTACACATACTGTAAAATAATGGGTTACACTTTATTTTAAGGTGTCATTGTTACAGTGTAATTGTACATTTAATTACTGAGTAATATTAATTTACAACATGTATTTATAGGGTTAGGGTAGGATTAGGATTTGTTTGATGGTTTGTTCTAGTAGATTGATTTAAAACTACAACATTTAGTGTTTAAAGCTTTTAAATTCAATTTACAATTACAGTTCGCTCAATTAAATAACGCTGCTTCTGTTTCATGAGCTGTGGAGAAATAACATTTACTGATGCAGAGATATAAAAGAGGAGGCATATCTGCCACTATCAAATCATTTCCTAGGCTTTGACTGAAACACAACTTTGCGTGGGTCTTTTCTTTTTTTTTTTTCTTTTTCTTTCAACTGATCTGATACGCTCCGCATGGCTCTTTCTGGCAAAGTTTTTGGATTTCCTCTTTGGACTGTTTTCCCCCCTCATTCATTTCAACCTGGTTATTGTGGAGATTTAAACCAAGCTATTAATGAAATAAATAGACCAGACTGCGTGCATAGAGATAATGTGCAATAGATTAGTTAATAGTGATAATGTGCAATAGATTAGTTCATAGTGATAATGGATCAAGGAAACGGTCAAGGAAATGTTGATCTGTTAAGTGTCTCGATTTGTTGGCAGAGTGATTTCCAGAACACTTTGCACTGGATCAAAGACGTCAAGCACATTTTAACTGTGAGAGTTGGATGGATCTGGTGAATAGAGGAAAGTAAAAGTTTGCACAGCCACAGAATACTGATGAGAGACTTTAATATCGGTCTGTTTTTCAGTCTGTCCATCTCTCAATGTCATTCCTTCCTTTCCCTCTCTCTCTCTCTCTCTCTCTCTCTCTCTCTCTCACACACACACACACACACACACGCAGTGTTGTATTTTTCAATGGTGGCTTTTGTCTCTTTCATCTCATCTCCGAACAAAAGGGATTCTTGTGTATACAGGACAGGGAGTGAGAAAGAAAGAGATTGAGGGAGGAGAGGAAGAGTGACAGAAAAAGTCAAAGACAGTTTGTAAAGTGCGCAGTGAAACTATCATGGCTTCTTCAAGTGTGGTTTTTGACGCTCTCTGTGAAGTCACGTCAGCTCACATCAGTGCGTATTTGAGTGTCATATGAGTCTATACGCCTCCTTATTCTTTAGGACTGTTTTGCACATTGTAGGACATCAATAAAGTCATAAAATAACAAATTGAAATATGTAAATGCTGACAGAATTCTCCGGTCCCCAAGTAGAATTGAAGGAGTTTGCATGTGTTCTGGACACTTTATATTCACAGTAAAATATTCCTGCGTAGGCTAAATGTACAAGCATTTATTTATGCCTTTAGATCAAAAGGTCTTTGAGAGCATGAGAAACACACATTCAGTGTCTGCTGTATGTACTGTACTTGTGCGCGCGCGTGTGGGCGCGTACTCGCCGGAGTTCAAAGGTCAGCTGTGTGTACACTCCGCTCATAACACGTGTCTCGGTCTCGGCCGGCGTTAGTATTCAGAGCACAGAGAGCCAGACAGATACCTATTCATTCTCTCAGTGTGAGTCCAGAGAGAGAGAGAGAGGTCAGAGAGGGGAGAGCGTATCAGATCGCCCTGGTACTCATTCATTTCATTTATTTATTTTATTTGGTGCGGAAGGCAGAAGCTGAGTGAGACTAAACTACCACTTAGACATTTAAACAAGAGAGGGAGATCGAGAAGAGAGGGAGATCGAACATAGTGCATGAATGGAAAGTCAGTCCTTGTGTAACCTCTCTAAGAAATCGCCGCTGTCCGTATCGAATTTTAGAGGTTTTGATCATTTCAGGAGACTCAATGGAGTGTTTAGTTATGCTTTTGTTTAAATATTAACCTTGTATTCGGAGTTTGTCCTAAAATTCACAGATGATGCACATGATTCAATTGTTTGACATCCAATAAGTGTATAAAGCCATAAAATTAAGGCAGCGGCTATTTACACTATAGTGAAAATACACTATTTACACTAAATACTATTTACACTATAGTGATTTTTAAAATATGTAAAAAATGCAGTATTTTCTTTGCAATAAGTGTTAATAGTTAGATGCTAAATTCATTTTTATTGAAAATAAATGCCTTTCCGATCTGATATGTTGGGAAAAGGGAGTAAACCGAGTTCAACAAAAGGCGGATTCGAACGCGGGTCGATTTGCATCAAAACTTTCTGTCATGCACCTTAGCCGTACACTGACAATCCAGCGTCTTTTGTAATCTTGTGTGGGCCAATCAGACGTCAGTGGGCGGAGTCAGTGTAAATAGCCTCTGCCAACAAGGCGGGCTAAATAGACACACCGTAAAATTAATTTATAGCTGCTCAGATCATTGATCCTGTAAGAATTTAATGAGCCAAATACATTTATATAGTGGTTTGCAACAATGCGTGTTGTGAAAAACACTAGGCCTATATACATTTATTTATAAATTTACACAACACGCATTGTTGCAAAGCAGCTTTACAGAAAAACCGGATGTTAATGTTTAAGACGCCTTAGTGTTTCACACTTTACAGTTGCATTTAACAGTTTACAACTGGGCGATTTTTTTTTTTGCAATGATACAAGCAATCAAGCAGTTGAGAATTGCTATGTTGCTTTACATGAGGTTATTGTAAAGTAACATGCATGCAGGTAAAGTTAGACATACTTTATATAAGGGGTGGGTGATATTATATAAAAAAATGAGATTTTAAGATACTCATATATATATACTCATATTAAGGTTTCAATTGATTGCAGACTAGGAATCTTCTGAAATACTAGAGAAGACGGACTTCTCTTTTCTTAGGAGAAACACTTTTCTCCATCATTTTCATATCAGTGTGTTTGAATCAGCTGGTGTTTTGGTGTTTTTTTTAGTGGATGTATGAAGTCAGTTCACACAGTTAATAATTTTCAAATAAAAACGCTTCAAAATGAAAGATGACGCATTATGCCCTTTTACACTTACTAAAGATTAAATATTTTATTTCTTTAAAAATTATATGATCAGTAAGTTATTGATTTAACTCATCAAAATCAAGCTAAGCAATTTACACAGTTATACAAGATTCAACTCTTTTTTTAAAGTCAGTTTAATGTAATTTAAGTTGAAATTACTTAAACATCCAAGTTGATTCTACTTAAACTTTTAAGGCAGAAACAATTTTTTTTGCAGTGTTCACGTAACCGACCATTGATTGACTTGAGAATTAGTGAACCGTGGAGTGGACATGTAAATGTTTTGTTAAATTATTTAAATATGAATCTAAAATCTTAGCCTATGTATTTAAAAAAGTCAAAGAGGTTTTGGCAAAACTTTTTTTTGTTTCAAAGAATTACTTAAGGGATAGTTCACCCAAAAATCATTTACTCACCCTCAAGTTGTTTCAAACCTGTATGAGTTTTTGAACACATAAGAAGATATTTTGAAGAATGTTTATAGCCATACAGTTGTGGGGAACCATAGAATAATAATAATAAAAAAAAACATGGAAGTCAATGGGGTACAACAACTGTTTGATTATAAAGATTCTTCAGAAGTTCTTCCCTTGTGTTCAGCAGAAGAAAGAAACTCATACAGGTTTGTAACTTGAGAGTGATTGAAATCATGTTTGTCTGAACTATCCCTTTAAGTGTCCAAATACTTTTTTTACATTTATTAGAGAAAAGTAAAAGTTGTTTGTGATGGAGCTTGAAAAGTGTCTCCTACGATATTGGTTCTTGACTGGTGTATGATTGGGTTGTGAAGCTTAAATTTGGGATGAACAACATCCAGATAGACGATGTTTGGCTTGCACACACACAACGTTGGAGCTAAAGCCGTAGAAGAAGTGAGTGAACCATTGGAAACCATTGGATCTACCTTGAAACTAAGTTTCTAAAGGTGAACGTTTGGGAAACGTCATCCTCAGTGTAATGCAGGGAATAATATTGTGGTGTTCTTTCCATCTCTAAATCCTTCCTGCAGTTTTGTGTTTTTGGATGGTGAATAAGTCGGCCTTTTTTCAAGCGAGCTCAGCATGCGAGTCGGTCTGCGTTAACGACTAGCCTTTAAATGAGAGAGGGCAGCTGCTTCCACTGTGTGAATGAGGGGCATTTAATGTGCTTGGGCAGCTGGAGGGTCTGAATGTAGAGTCAAGAAAGAGTAACGGACCACCACAGTCGGTTGGCCCCTCAAACCCGGCCCTGTACCCCTTCCTGGCACACATAATCCTCGGGAGAGAAGGATGCGCTCACGTGTCCATGATAAAGATCGCTGAGAAAGCTGCTTTCCCCATTTCAGCTCTTAGAGAAGACGTTTTTAAGAGACTCGCTAATGTGTCCCTAATGTGTCTCTCTTTACTTGGACGATGCACGTCTTTCAGAAAGAGCTCAGATAGAGATAGAGCCCTCTCTCTTCCCATGTGACATTTCTTCTATAATGCTACGAGACGACCCAGTTTTTACAGAAGACAATAAGGTGACAGGTTTCTCACAGGGAAGATTACTGTTGGATCCGTTAATTCATTAAAAAGAACTACTTTTTATGTCAGAGTAACTTGATATTAGTGGTTTTTGTAACTTACTGTGGCTTGTATGAGTCCCATCTGATAACGTCCAATGCTGCCCAGATAAATGAGAGAAATTAGTGGAATTATTAGCAAAGTATACATGGCAATATGAAACGGAAACTGAAAGATCATAATAGTATTGCTGCAATACACTTGTTATAACAGCAAAACCTGAACAGTGAACACTCAGACAAAGAGATTTTACCCCGCAAATACCTTTAAAACATAAAACATGAACTATTTTAATGACATTTCCTTGCATTAAAGAAAATTTAGATTGATATTGAGGAGATGGCAATATCAGACACATTACATTCTAAAACAATTAAGATAAACATGCTTAATTGTCTTGAAAATAATGCCACAATGCAGTACACTGTTATATTTTCTTTCTGCAAAATATTATTTTTTATGTCTTTAATGAAAACCTGCCGTGTTGACTGTCATTTTTACACTTTAATTGTGAGTAAAAAAGGTACACTGGTAATGAAGGCTGAAGTTATTGTACTATGAAGTGTCTGTGAACTGTTTAATATGGCGAATAGTTTGCTTCATCGAGAGATTGTAAAATGTAAAACTCATGCCGTTGAACTCTAACTGTGAAAGACTCGCTTTTATGAGGCACGTTATTAGCTGTTGATCATTGTCTGCTCATCGCAGTGTTTGTCACAGAAAAACATGTTACTTGCATAATTGAAAATTAACCTAATTACAGTCTGTATCGTTTCCATGTCACAACCAGTGTGCTTTAAACTTTAGCAATCTTTTTCTAGAGTTTTAGATTAACAACTTCACCATCTATTAATATTAGCTATATTTTTTTAAAGGAGTTAAAGTCCACTGGTTCACTGCAGTTTTAAGGAGAAAATACTCAGTAATGGTGTTGACTTATGAATTTGCACATGGTTTGTCTTAAAGCATATTAAAAACACCACATAGACATATAAACAACATTAAAAGCTGGATTTTCACCACAGGGGGACTTTACTAGCAAACTGAGTATAAAAGCAGAATTTTATATTTAGAGTTATAAATCAACTATTTAGTGTTTTTTCAATTTACCATAATCAGTGAACATGCACACTTTAAAGCATGTCTCTCAGTTTATGGTTTTTCACTGTAAATTACAAGTTGATTTGTTCTGTTTACTTCCAAATATTTTTGTATATATTTACACAAAATATAAGATTAGATCTATTACTGTTTTTCTCCATATATTAACCAATTAGCAAAAATTTTACTGTCGCATTCTACAGTCTTTTACTGTTAAAATTACATAAATTTTTACTGTGTATATACATTTTTAAAGGAGTTAATTTGCAGACTTTTATACTCTGAGTTATAAATAAACTATTTAGAGATTTTTCATTTACCATGATCAGTGAACATGCACACTTTAAAGCATGTCTCTCTTCCGCCTAGCTATGACCTCAGCCACGCCCCCTTCCTCTCGTAGCTCCTCCCCTCAGAAGGTCTGCCACTCCCAGACTCAGACAGACGTCCTAAAGCCACTCCTGGGCGGAGGAGGCGGGGCTTCACCAGGAAACGGACCTGCGGCGTTGAGGCGTCGTCGACGGGTGCTATCTAAAGATGGGCGGAGCAATGTTCGCATCGAACACGTCAGCGGCCGAGGGGCGCTTTACCTGCGTGACCTTTGGACGACCTTTCTGGACATGCAGTGGCGCTACAAGCTTTTCCTGTTTTCCGCCACCTTCGCTGGCACCTGGTTTGTCTTTGGAGTGCTGTGGTACTTAGTGGCACTAGTGCATGGAGATTTACTAGGTGAGGATGCTCCTCAAATCACATTTTATGTACATAAATATTAATATGATATTGTATCGTTGCTATTTCTGGGTCTTGTCCTTCCTCACCAGAGTTTGACCCTCCATCCAATCACACGCCGTGTGTGATGCAGGTCCAAACTCTGACGGGAGCGTTTCTTTTCTCCCTGGAATCGCAAACTACGATCGGTTACGGCTTTCGCTGCATCACTGAGGAATGTCCGCTTGCCATCATCCTGCTTATTGTCCAGCTTGTCATCACTATGGTGATGGAAATCTTCATCACTGGAACCTTCCTTGCTAAGGTACAACTAAAATTTGGGTAAACACACAGTATTTTAGTTGTCATTTTAGTCACATTGTCATGTTTTTTAATATAAATGCGCTAGACGGACGTCTTTAACCATTGCACTCGCGTCTCACGTCTTTTGCAGCATCTGGTGCATGACACTGCTTCCTAAAAACCAGGGATGTGAATTTTCCTCATTTATACGTATTTTCGTATTTTCCGACCTTAAAAGTATGACAGACGTGAATTGCGTAAATCAGATAAAAATACGCCAACATAGCCAACTATTTTCCCAAATTTGTAATGAGAATCATTTATTAATCTGTTGTTGTCAACAAAGAGAAGCGTAAGATCTCCCTGCGGTTTCCCGCTAAAATAAAAGCACAATGGTTTAACGTTTGAAAGCAAAGAAATGAAGACAAATAATGTTAGTATTGTAATTTTAACGTTGTTCTATAAAATAAAATATTTATTATTATTGTTATTATTATTATTTATTAGTTTTTTTTTCTTATTAGCTGATCACATGCCTGAAAATGCTGTGCTCAAGTTAAAAGAAGTTCAACTTTTAAGACCCTGCCCTTTTTTCGTTCTACTACCGTGTATCGCTTTTTTTAATCAGCTAAAGACAAAAAAGAAGAAAAAACAAATTAATAATAATAATAATAATAATAACAATAATTATAACTTTTTACGTAATCATTTTTAATTTATTTTATCTTACAGAACAACGGTAAAATTACAATTACTATCCCTTTAAGAGCCCTGGCACTGGAAAAGAAATCGAATTGCTAATTTTCTTGATTTAACAGAAAACTGTAGGTTTGCGGTTCTTGTTTGTAGAGCTGCACAATTTGTTCAAATATTTTGTGATTTATATATCAATATGATAATATTATTAATAATAATAATTATTAATAATATATATATATATATATATATAAAATTATATAAAATATGAAATAATAATTTAATTGAAGTATTTAAATATTTAAGAAAATATAATAGTAGTAATAATAATTTTATAATTATTATTATTACTGTACTTTACTCTAAAACAAACACTGCATATGTGTATTTAATTTAATTTAATTTGATAATTGCACTAAGCCATATTGTGATTTTAGGTTTTATTGCAATTAACCGAAACTAAACCAATGATTAGATCTGGAACAATATCTGATTTAAAATGTACACTTAAATGTACACTTAAAATGTACACTTATTCTGTGATATATAGGTAGCTCGGCCGAAAAAACGTGGCGAGACGGTGAAGTTCAGTCAGCATGCTGTGGTGGCCAATCACGAGGGCCGACCTTGTCTCATGATCCGTGTCGCTAACATGCGCAAGAGCCTCCTTCTGGGCTGCCAGGTAAACACATCTCTGTCAAATTCTGAGGAAATCATAGTGAATCTCATATTCATCGTATACGTGCAGCTCCTCATATCTCTGATTTCTCAGGTGACAGGTAAGCTCCTGCAGACGTCAGTGACTAAAGAGGGTGAGACGGTACGTCTGGACCAGAGGAATGTAGCCTTTCAAGTGGACACGTCCAGCGACAGTCCCTTCCTCATTCTGCCCCTCACTTTCTACCACATAATAGATGACAACAGCCCAATGCGGGCCTGGGCCGCCAAAGGTATGCAAGCCTTGAAGAACTAGAGTTATTAGAACAATAAAATGTTATGATGTAGGAATCCCAAAATGCAGTATGAAAGCCTAAGCCTAGATCCGTCCCATCCAAAAACATATTCCTTACTTTTTAATGGAAGTTGAGCTGGTATCTTTGTAGCTCAACTAGGTCTTGGGTCAAGCATCTGCCAACTGAGTAAGTGTAAGACAGAAGAGGGACCATTTCAGCTGGTGCAACCTTAGGTGTCGACCAAAGGTGTGGTGTTGCTAATGTAGTGAAGGCCAGCTAGTAAGAGATGTGCAGGTAAACCTCACTCCCCTGACCTCATGAGGTGCCCTAGTGACAGGTGAGTGCTGTGTTTAGTGTCCTTGTTAGCGCACCTGCCTCCCATGCTAGAAACTAGGGCTGTCACCAGCGCCGCCGCTCCCACCACGCGCATCACGCGCTCTGCGTAGGGCACCAAGTGCTGAGGGGGCACCAAAAATAGCCTAATGAAAAATCAATCATATCATGGTCATAATAATTATAATGCCGATATTATTTCAGTATAGAAATATTATTAGGCACTTTTTATGGATGTATATAACAAAACAGGTGGAACAAGAGTATTTACTTGTCCTAGAAAGTAACGATGGTGCCGCCGTCCCTCCCCCCAAACACACTCAACTTCCCAAGCTCAGTGGTCCGTTGGATTGCGCGGCGCCTGACGAAGTTTGACAGCTAGGCTATTGTGTTATTGGTATTGAGTTATATGTTTGGTAATAAAAAGTTAAATTGGCAAAAATAAGCGTTTATTAAACGCATATATCATAAAGAAATTATGCTTAGGGCACCAAAATGGCTAGCAGCGGCACTAGCTGTCACTAACATTTATTTTGGTAATCATGTAATTGGTCGATTATTTTGACGATTAATTTGAGTAATCGGATATTTTTTTGTGGTAATAAAAACAGATCCAAGCAAACAATAGCCTTTAAAATGACTTAAAATACATATATAAATAATTACAATGAGGCAATAATAATTGTTTCAAAAAAAGTATCAAAATCATATTATAGTTTTATAGAAAAACACTGTTAAAATGGAAAATATAATATACATAATATAGACAACTTATGTATATTATGTATTATAACAAATGCCTGCAGAGGGCGCCAACAACCTGGTGTTGTTACACTTTACAGTTGATCAAATCCTGGTTAATTCTCGGCTAAACGATATTGAATTAAAGGGGTGGTTGATTGCGATTTCACTTTTTTCATTTTAAATAGTGTGTAATGTTGCTGTTGGTGCATGAACAGTATCTGCAAAGTTGCTGCACTGAAAGTTCAATGTAAGCAGAGATATCGTCTTTTAAAAATCAGGAAGTTTAATGCCTACAAAAATGACTCGAATGGGACTACAACGAGATACTTCCCGGGTTTTATACGTAACTAACCCATAATCAACCCTCCCTCCGGAATATGCAAAAAAGGGGGCATGGCCATATTTCTGCGGCTTTATCGAAGAGGAAGAGTTATAGTGGAGAGCAGAAGCCATGCCGTCGAAAGTGTGTTATTTTCACCCAGCTGTCAGGTCTTCTGTGTTCGGGCTTTCTACGGACGCTGTAGTTCGTCAACAATGGCTACAATTTATGTTTGATTATGTTCCAGAAAATTACAATCGTAATTTAGCTCTCTCTGCTGCGCATTTTACGGAAGACAGCTTTCATAATCTCCACAAATTCAATGCCGGATTCAACAACAAACTGTTACTAAAACATGAAGCAGTTCCAACTTTAAAACCAGAGGCAGCAGTTGTTGGGCCACAACCTCTAAGTAAGACTTAATAATTTTAAATGTATTTGCATGTATAATTTCAGACGTAATGTTTTAGTTTTATCAAGGACGTAAACAAATGCCAGCGCTGGATTTAGTAGCCACTTAGTTATGCTATTTCGTGTGTCTATGACAAACGCGTACAAATATTTTGGACCTGAATTTGTAATTATGTACTAATTTTGTAAATGTATTTTCCCTACTTCATGACGTAATTTTTCGATTTGATCAAGAACGTAAAACAATGCCAACGCTGTTTGTTTATAGTAGCCAGTTAGTTCGATGCTATTTTGAGTGTATAAGACAAACGTGTACACCTAAAGAAAACTATACACTGAGTAAACTAAGTTTTGTGAATAGATAAACGGTTGTTCATTATATCGATAAAACTATAACTTTAAAAAACGGTATTACTCAGTCATTTATTCAGTTATATTAAATGTTTAATCGGGAGAAAACCGTATCTCAAAAGCTAAGCAGCAGTAGCATTTTCAAGTAACAGCGTATCGAAATTTTTATATAATAATAGTAGAATAGAATAGAATAATAATAATAATAATAAAATGTACCATTCAGAAACGTTTTGTAAGAGCCGTGGGGAGGTTCTGCTTGACTCTCTTCATTGCCTCTTTCTGGGTGACCGGAGCACATGCAGCTTTCGCCTGTAAAGGTAATGGGCCTGAAGTTTCCGGACAACGTGCGCTACGCAGTTTAGCCAATTACAACACACCGGCCCAACTAACCAATCTGAGCCCATTGCCTGTTTCTGAGGGAGTGGCTTCATAGAATCAGGAAGTCAACCGGTCGTTCAAATGACAGAGGAGAAAGCAGCTTACAATAAAGGTGAAATTTATGAAAAATAAGGCTTTTTTAAAAAAAACACACACTTAGACATGTTATATTGCACCCCATAAACACAATCATGCAAAGAAAAAAAGCAGTAAACCACCCCTTTAAAATGTTACTTCAACTTCTTTACATGTTAAATGCAACTTCTTTTAAATAGAAATGCTACAGCCAGTTTAATTTCTTGAATAAGAAACTGTGGACATCAAAACATGCAAACTCAGATATTTATTTTGAAATCACAAAGAACAGTTCGCATATTTAGAAACATATTGATGTATTCTCCCGTGTTGGCGTAGGTTTATAAACGATTCACCTTACAAATCTGATGAAATGGCGCACATTGCATTCCCAGGTGAACGTTATAAGCAACCGAAACTCACAGCATATGCAGAGATGGAGTTTGAGACCCGTTCAATGCATGTAAATGATAACAGTTCATGTGGAGCTGCATCTGTGAGTGGAGCCGCTCTGAGACGCACGTAACCAACACGCATGTAAATGATTAAAGCACTCAATGGCATTATCTATGCCTTAGTATGTTTTTAAAATGGTTTTAATAGATTGTGCAGCCATATAAAACGGTCTAATAATGCGGTTCATGGATTCTCATCCGTGGAACGCGCCACTTCCGTTTTTTTGCCGGTTACTCGACACAGGTAAATTACAATCAAAGATTTTTTTAAATCGAGTACTTGAATTTAATCGAGGAATCGTGACAGCCCTACCAGAAATGCAGATTCAAATGACCGCTCGTCGCGGTGCGAGTAGAAGCGGAGGGGTTACATTGGTGCCGTGACCCGGATGGGAATGAGATTTAGGGGGGTGAGTGTAGCGGAGGCCAGCTAGTAAGAGCTGTGTGAGTAAACCTCACTCCCCTGATCTCAAGAGGCACTCTAGTGACAGACGCTAGAGACTGTGGTCTTTACCGTCCTTGTTAGCGCACACACCTCCTATGCCGGAAATGCTGGTTCGAATCCTCCTCGAGTAGAACCGGAGGGGTTACACCAACATCTTTGAGATTCCTGATGCTCAAAAAGTAGAGCATGGGTTCGATTCTCAGGGTATGCATGAACTGATTAAATGTATACTGTGAATGCAATATAAATTTTGTTCGATAAAAGCATCTGTCAAATGCATGAAAGTATTTTAGCTTAGACTAATTTGAGCTTCTTTGTGCGGGAGTGCAAAGGTGACTAGCCATGGTGGCAGATGAAAACTGTCAGTAGGATACACCTGAGAACAGGGACAGCGTGTTTCGGCTCCAGCAGAGTTTCTCTGAGGATAGAGAGCTGCACGAGAGAAACGTGAAACAGCAGTGTGGGGAGAGGTGTCAAAGACATCAGAGAAGCTCTGTTTCAGTGCTGAGGTCACGCTGCAGGCAGAAAGATCGAGGAGTTCTGGCACTCTGAGCACACGCTGGTGCCCTGTTTCCACTGACACTTCACACCTGAATTAAGTGCGCGGAGCTGGCTCAATTTATGTTTTCACTTTGCCTCTACTTGATTAATCATGAGAGTAAACGTGAACTAGATTTGTGCATTTAGTGTTTGCCTGTGCAAAACTTGCTGCCTCGATTCTAGGGTGTTGCTAGGGTGTTGCTATGCAGTTGATAGGGTGCACTAGGTGGTTTCTAGGGAATTGTTAGTGGTGTTCTGGGTTTTTGCTTGCTGGCCAAGTCAAAATGTAATGGTGTGTTCAAGTCATGTCGGATAGATCATATTTAGAAGTTGAACACAAATGAAAGGAACCACAATGTCATAATTGTGAGTGGGAAACACTTTCTTTGAGCACTGAGTTTATGAGTTGGAGGCGTATCAGTGAGAAAACATAGTGGACTCAATGAAGGTGATGGTAATTTTATTAATTTACAATAAAGCTAGGTTGCATGTAAAAAATATATAGTATTATACAATTACGAAAGAGTGTATAACAATTCAGTTTGTAGTACCTTTATAAATGTAATTAAAAGAAATCCTATTCATCACTTTGTAGAAAAGGTACATCGCCATCTTGTTCTGGCCAAAGTGATTTGAACGCGCCTGACATCATTATTATGACTTCCCAACTGATAAATATGAATTAACAGGAGAACATCTCACATCAGTCTCACATCAGTGTAAGTTTGTAGAATTTGATTTTAGGCTGTTTAATTGCTTGCCAGGTGAAAATCACAAGTCAAGATTGCTTAGAAAAGTGATGGCATGCCACAAATCACTAAAGCCACTTATTTATAATATTCCTTTATGATTGTTGCTTGTCAGATCTTAGTTGTCTTTAATGTCAGACTGTATGATTAATTAAAAACGGACGCACGCAAGAAAACTCGTCTTAGTCATCATCAATCCGTGACTCTTTCGGTGCCGGTTATCTACATTTACATGAATAGCAAACAAAAACAATCTCTTGCGTTAAATTTGATGGTGACTTTTCTTGAAAAGGAAAAAAAGCGAAGCGGATGTGTGGAGCGAGTGGTGGTTTGTTGTTGTTGCAGTAATTTCATCATCAGTTTCTGTGCTACTATTGTTTTTTTTATTTGATGTTGTCGTAGGAGAAGCCACACTGCAGGACTGTGTCTCAAATCTTCTGACTCTGGCAGAATTTCATCTGAGGTCAAATTTGATTGCAATGGTCATTAATCTGCTGTCGGTGAGCAAGTCAAACTAGCGATTAAAGACTTCAGATTTTGGCCTAGGATCAGTGGAAAATTAGTCTCAGACGGCCAAATAATGGCCAAAATCGTGTGCACTTGACTTAACTCTAACTAAAGGCGGGTTCACAGTTCACACTGTACGATTTATCCTTTACGACTGATGCTTGTCAGACTGTACGAACATGTTCATCACTGTAAGCCATGTCGCACTGTAAGATCTCAGTTGTCATTAATGTCAGACTGAATGGCGGTCAAGACGTGTTAAAACGGACACACGCAAGAAAACTTGTCTGGTGTTTTACATCATCAATCAATGGTGCGGTTCGTTCACCGTGAGCTGCGCGTCACACGCGGGATTAAACTGGCTTTTTTTTAAATTTTGGTTGTTCGGCAACCAAAATTATTCGGCAACCAAAATTATTCGGCCGAAAATAGCAAAAAAAGCACTTTCGGTGTTCGGCCGAATAAGTAAAAAGACTGAATAAATTTGACCGAACAATGACGTTTTTGATGACGCGATCAAATAGTAACCAGCGTAGAGTGAGAGGCGCGCGCTTTATAAATGCAGCCAACATGCCTCCTTTGAGCAGATAACAAAAGAGAAGCTCATCTAAAGCATCTGTGGCAGACGTTATACCCTTACTTGCAGCGCTAAAGCGTCTTTTAACCCTCTGTAGTTGACAAACGCGCCGCCGCGTTTTGCTGGATTTTTTTCACATAGCAGTAAAATAGATTAAATACTCCGTCATTTATGGTCACTTAAATGCAGACTTAAGAAATATGAAAAAATAAACTGTTAAATGTCTACTTGTGTCCACTTACAATCGAAACAAAACTGTGCTTTTGTAAAATAAAGAAAATAAACAGGTTTCTGCCTCTCCGTCTCCGTTAACTTTTTTTCTGGAGCACGTCTCTAAACTTAAACAAAACTCAGCCAATACTAGTCACACAGGCAAAGGCAATATATCTTTATAATCGTTTAATTGTCTACTTGTCAATGATCTAATTCAAAATGAAAACAAATTTTATCTGTTTATGTAATCTATGAAAAGAGAGAGATGTCAGTCGTTCTCTTGGCAACTCCTTATCTGCTAATCGCCACGGAGAGCACGCGCTATATTGAAACCCAAATGATCTGAGGCAATCCATGCAAACCTGTCAACGCCCACGATAAAGTGTATGTAAACCGCAAAAGAAGGCTTATGTCTAGGACAGTTATTCATTTGTTGTGGGTTCATCCACATTTTTTTTGCACTTTTCAATGCACTTTTTTAGTTACATTCTTTCAGCAGTCAGTTATAGGCCTAACATAGGCTATTCAAGAAGGGGGGTTTCAAAGATGGCCAAATAAAAATATATTTTTTATTTTACTAATTTATTTAATTTAAGTTATATTGTGCTTTGTTTAAATAATATATGCTGGAATGTTAAAAAAAAAAAAATTCAGTGATAGCCTAAATAAATTGTATTTTTGCAATTTGATTTTTTTCTCTGAAAAGCAAGACAAAATAGTAAAAAAGCATATTTTTACTATTTAATTAAATGCAATGGTGAAAAAATTGGCAAAATAAATGGAAAAAATGTGAAACACCGCGTTCGGTATTCGGCCTTCGGCCAAGCGTTTCATTATTATTCGGCTTCGGCTTCGGCCAAGAATTTTAATTTCGGTGCATCCCTAGTTTCTACAAAGAAAACTCTAACGTTAATTTGGTTCATGCCTTGTCTTGAAAAACGAAGACAATTTGATGGTCGTCGTACGAGAAGTCACACTGCAAGACTGAGTCAAATCGTCTGACTCTGCCAGAATTTCATCTGAGGTAAAATTTTATCGCAGCGGTCATTAATCGGATGTCGGTGAACATGTCAAACTAACCATCAAAGACTTCAGATTTTAGCCTAGGATCAGAGGAATCTTTTAGGATTTCCAAAACTTGTTTCAGATGGTCAAATCGTGGCCAAAATCGCACAGTGTGCACCCGGCTTAAGTTTAAGCAATAATAATAGCACTTTGGCAATCAGAAACAACCAGCATCAGAAGTGATCAGCCAAGAAACAGTTTGTTTTTTTGATGCAACTGTAATTATGTATTGAGGCACCTTCAAATCCAGTGATGATGAGACTAAATGTCTCAGGTGTTTTGGTGACCAACAGAGCTCCCTGCATTATAAAACAAGATGTTTGAAGTTATTTTAGCCATTAACTAAGTGAACGCTAAATTAGTCTTTGCAGGATTTAGGGTAAAAATCACGACCATGCAGGAAAATAACAGCTTCTAGCAGCCTGGCCAAGCTGCCTATTGATGTGTTTTGATGGTTTTTAATGGATTTTTGGGCATTTGTCAGCTGGTCAAACAGGAAGAATGGGTTTTTGGAGTTTGGGAATTATAGAAATCCTTTGTGGGAAACACTGCGGAATTTTTAATTGAATTATTGGAGGTTAAAAGACAGAAGCAGATTTCATGTTCTCTCTGCAGCAAACACAAAGTTTTAGCGTGAGTTGTAGAAAATGTAATAATGGCTTAGGTGAGGGAGGGCATGTTTACAGGAACTTGGGGTTTCTATTATTGGCAGATGAGCTGCATTTCTCATGTCTCTTCTTCCTCCCTCCATCTCATTTTCCCTCTTTTACCCCCCCTCGCCATTCACTTTCTCTGCAGACGTAGCTTTATCAGTCCCCCATCCCTCTTTCTTTTATACATTCTCTCTCTTTGGCCGGAATGTGTGTATGAGAGCGTGCCAGAGCGTCTCATTAGAAGCACAAAGCAGCCCAGTTCCTGGTGCTGACACGCAGGTCGTGGATCCAGTTACGGTCCCAGTCTTTACCCCATCGAGGGCCCAAGCTATCAGACCCTCCGGTCCCCGTGTTTGCACTGAATACGACTCTCATCTCGCACGTCTATGGGTTTTCCTGTACGTGCATCTCCTTGTGTATTTGTTTATAGTGTCTTTCTCAATGCTTGTTTCTCATCGGGTCTGTGGTCTATCCAGATCGCCCAAGTGTAATTGACTGTAGTCAGATTATATGGTATAGGGTTATACTTAATAGACCCCACTTACGCCTAATGCTACCTAATCCAAATGAAACTCTTGATGACTTCCCGTGGCATCTTATCAAACTAGAAATGACTCTGTTTTTGTATGTCGACCGTAACATTAATATGAAGTAGAAATAGCTACTCACAATGCTCCCATGGAAGTGCATTTGCACATGAATGGAGCTCAAAGAAGAACTGGCACTGGTTTTAAAAACGTGTGCGAAAGCGTGTCGCTGCGTTACAGTCTAAATCTGTAAATGCATGAGTGGCTGTGTGTAAACGTACGTGTGTGGATGTGTGCCCACAGTGTGTGTGAATCTATAGTAAAAAAAAAAGCCTAAATGCACAGTGTGCCCGTCTGCTGAATGTGGCATTGTGTTTGTGTAAGAGGCTGAGGAGGACAGACACCGGCCTCTGCGTGCTGGAGCTTAAAGCCATATGAACCACTGAACAGGACAATCTCTCATGAACATGTTTGAGTCTCTGCTGAGGTGTATGCAAATGTTTACTTGTAGTATCGAATTAGAGATGCACAAATAGAAATAATAGCTGGAAAAATGACCTAACCTCACCCAGAAATTTAAATCCTGTCATCATTTACTCACCCTTATGTCATTCCAAACCCATAAGATTTTGGTTAATCTTCGAAACACAAGTTAAGATGTATTTTTTAATAAAACCTGAAAGGTTTCTGTCTCTTCATTGATAGTTCAGGTAAACAAAATTGAGAAGATCCAAAAAAGTCATAAAGGTGTTGAATCGAGCTTAATGAATCTGTTTAATCCGAGTCTTGTACAGAGATATGAACAGATTTATTGTATTGATTTTATTCACATGTAAACACTTGCGCTTGTGTGTTCATCACATGCTTGAACAAACCTTATTGGTTCTTGTGAGTCACGCACACATTTGAGCTTCTTTGTTTACATATCATATAATTTGAAAACATATTATTTCATCATTCACTCCCCCTCATGTCGTTCCAAACCTGTCACTTTCTCTCCTCTGTGGAATGCAAAATGAGATGTTTTGAAAAATGTTCCTCCTACTATTGTCCATGCAGTGAAAATATTGATATACTGAAATATATCTTAATAAATAAACAGCTTTTCATGTCAAATTAGTGCATTTTAGTGCATTAGACCTTTATTGTTTACTTATTTATGATACTATAATAGAAGAAAAGTAACTAATACAATTTTCTTCCTTTATTCAGTATGGGGACATGAAAAAGCAATGTAAGGAATGACCCATATATATGCGTCTCTTTTCCTCAAGCACATTAAACACCACATCAGATCTTCTAGAAAACACACTGACATCCCCTGAGGGTCTTTCCACTGAGTTCTACCATGATCAGTGTGAGAACGACACCAAACTCATAATGAACACGGCAATGTATTCATATTAATTAGCCAGTATGCTTTGAATTTCTGAGCATTTGTGTTATATATGATGCTTCTGTCTATGCGTACTGGCCCTAAACCGTCTGAACGTCATATAGAAAATATCACGCCATTTGGCATCTGTTGTTTTAGCATTAACACTAAAACAACACAGATCTTACAAACTTCTATCTCTGAAATGTTTTTGTAATTCTTTCTGTAAAATAATGATATTTAGTTACTCAATATTTATAATGCAATATCTGATGCAATGACATGTATAAGTGTGACCTAAGTGTTCAAATACGTTTATGCATTGGATATATTGTGTATGAATGTGTATGCATTCCAGAAACACACTTTGCCAAATGTTTGTGAGCATGATGAAGTGATCTTATGTGTTTGTGGATTATGAAACCCCATGTTTTTTGCTCCCAGAATGCAGAACTGGCTCTGGGTTAAAGTAGAGACTGTTTTCACAGATGACAGTCTCTTGCTCTGAATGTGGGATGTTGATGCAGGTGTGTGTGTGTGTGTGTGTGTGTGTGTGTGTGTGTGTGTCAGTGTGTGAATGCCATGTTTATGATTGAAGGCATTTGTATTTCTGCTGGTATGAGCCATAAATTTCCCTGCACACCATTTTTTCACACATTTTTCTGAATTGTGTTAAACTATCTACATGTCTTGCTGCTGTCTGTTTTGATGCAAAGTGTGTGCATGGTGTCAGATTTTATTGTAAAGGACTTTATGCACATCTTTTGAAAATTTTGTGAAATGCTTTCTTAGTTTTAAAGGAATCATTCACCCAGAAATAAAAATGCTGTCATCCTTTACTCACCCCCATGTTTTCCTAAACCCGTTGACTTTTGTCTTTTAAGAATATGCATTTAATGAATATGCATGTAATGAAACATGGTATGTTAAGCTCCCTAAAAACTACTATTCATGACAGAGCAAGTCTGCTTATGATATGAGAGCTTCACCACAGAGGGACGTTTTCAGTCGCCATCCTGAAAGAAACTCATACAGGTTTATAAGAGCATGGGATGAAGTAAACTGTACGCCACTGTAAGTCTGATTCTCTACGTATCTTTCCTTCTAAGGTGGTGGGTGGACAGATCCAGAGATGGCTGACTTTGAGTTGCTGGTGATCATGAGCGCTACCGTAGAGCCGACCTCGGCCACATGCCAGGTGCGCACCTCTTACCTGCCCGACGAGATCCTGTGGGGCTACGAGTTCCCCCCCGTCGTCTCCCTCTCCCCATCCGGAAAGTATGTAGCAGATTTTGCCTTTTTTGACAAGGTTGCCAAGACCAAGACCCCGCCCGTTTTTAAACAAACCCCGCCTCCCAGCACACAGTCTCCACAACATCAAGGCAGCGGCAGCGGAGACCATGACACTGAGAAAATGCGATTGGAGGAGAGCTACCGGGAGGAAAGGGGGCGGGAAAGGGGGCGTGTCCGAGACCAGCATAGCGTCCGCATTAGTAACGTCTAGAGAGAGAAAAGCAGCTTGGATGAATGACTGAGAAAGGGATCTGATGGAGATAAACTGCTTGAGTACTCGTTTGATTCAGCGTTAGCCAACTTTTTTTTTTCTCGATGCCACTGAGCTTACCTGTTTTACTAGGTAGCGTGCCAGCACAGTTGGCTAACGCTGAAATACACTGGCATGCAAGCATGAAATAGAGAAGAGAAAGAGAGCGACTATGTTCGGAAGAGCACACTAGCATACTACTCTTGCTGTTTCTGCAGAAAACTGTGCACAGCATGACCGTTTTCTTTGACACAAATTTGATTATCCTTTTCACGTAAATTATGATTTCAGGGGCAGATTATCCGTTTATAAAGACTTATTTTTGCACGATACTATGTAACGACGTAAAAACATCTTTACCATAGTACTTGATTTGTAAACGGATACATTTTGATGTTTGCATCACTTAATCAGCTCCATATGTGTGGCTTTTCTGATGATTCAGCAAATGCGCTTGTACCTCATGTTTGCTTTTTCTCACACTATTGGTTAGGTTTAGGGTAGGTGGTTGTAGGCCTACGTTATCATCTTTTAGCGCACTCACCGGATGGTTCATTTGGTCATGTGCCACATCATGCGCCCCAGGCACGTTTTTCTAGCCTGGTGGGTGCGTCTCAATCAGCTCCCTAGTTCAGTAGTCAGGGCACTGATCAGGGAGTCCCCTATACCCTTAATTAAGGCACTGTGTGAGGGAGCGGCCATTTGTAGTGGTGTCTGAAACCATAGTGGATGTTATCGAGTGCACTCATTCAATCCCATAATGCACCGCAATAACAAGTTTACAACTGATGTACGCTCAACGGCTAGAGAATACCAATAATGCACTGTGAGATTTGTGCGTCAAATCAATTCCCGATTCTGACCAGAAGATGGCGCCGCGCTGGTCCAGCATATTATCATACAGGTATAAATTCCTTTTTAATTGATTATTAAATAGTTTAATTAAGGTTTATACATAGTTTCCATGACATAATTTAAGATAAATATTTTCATTACTGCTGGAGCTGCCAGTTTGGAAAGTTTTATATGATTATTAAACAGCAAGCACAAACTATGGAAGAGCGGCAGCCCTTCCGGCACTCAGTGTCCGAATTCACTCACTCATTTTCATTCACTCCGTCAAGTGGACTATATTAGTGGAGCAATGGAAGGAATAGTGAATGAGGGTATAGGTGGTGATTTCGAACACAGCTACTGTCCCAATGTGTAAGTTACCCAGGGTCCTATAGAGGGAATGCATTAACGTCACTTTCCCGCCGGAACACGCCCCCTCAGCCGGACTGAGTGGCAGAAGAGCAGCTGCGTGACTGGATTTAATAGGGGAAACTGCGAAAACGCAAGTAAAACAAACGATTATCAGTTTAAACTAAAGATTGGACTCAATATAGTGTTCCTTACAACTTACTAAAGATCCAGTGATCCATGGATATTGACATGCAGCCAGAAATCGTGTTTCCTGACATTTATATGTGCCTGATTTCGACACCGGGGAAATACATACAGCAAATTTGCCTGTGAACGCTTTATATAAATACAATATAGGCAGGTCTAAATCCAGGTGATCACTTATATCAATGTTATATATATCATCATATCGTCTAGACTTAAAACTTGTATAGTTTTTTGTCAGTGTTTATTTAAAAATGTCAAATTATACAGAATATACAGTGGTAAATATTTGATTGATGAGTTGTCACTGCAATATATAACAATACAATATATAGAGAATGATTTTACCACTAAATTCAGCATATTGACACAAAAATGATTGCAAACATTATCATATCAACGTTCGCAAAATGTTTTAAGGATATCATTGAGGCCTGAGATGACGGAGTGTTTTTTATAAAACGTTCTTGTAATGTGACGTGTTAACAAAGCAAGAACATTTTATATGTAACATTTTCAGGATGTTGTTGAGGTAAAAGTTTGTAGAATGATCTTTTATAAAACATTGACACAATGTCCCATAATAACAGAGGATGAACATAATCAAATTAACGTTCGTAAAATGTTTTTGACACAAAAATGATAACTGCAAATCCACCTTTCGCTGCCTGGAGTCCAGTTGTTTCTATGAATTGCAACGATCTATTTGCTTCTCTGTTTAGGTAGTCTGTAAAAATATACCTAATATTTCTTGTCAAATCTAGTAGTACAGTCAGTCTCAAAGCTCTTTCCCGTTTTAGACGCGTTCTGTGTGTTTTTCCGCAGCATTCACACTGAAAACCAATGTTGCCGCTCAGTCTTTCTGCCACTCAGTGAGCGGAACAGCAGCGACTTCCGCTTACTGTGACGTCATGCGCATTCCCTCTATACTGATTCACAAGCTCGGGAGCTTTAGGTAACTGATTGAGGGTATGTTGTTTACATGACAACGATGTACTAAAAACGGAAACATTTTTCCTTTGTGTTTTTCACGTACAGACGACAACGTTGTCAAAACGTTCCCCGTTCACACGGATCTGAGAAAACGAATAATAAAGACGCTGTATTCTGCTGCCAGGCCAGTAGATGGCGATGTCACTTTGTAAAGAAACACTACACTTCTACAGACATCACTTGTGCATGATGTCACCGTTTTCACAAATTCGCATTTTTGTAGTTTACACGGAGACGATAATGGTATAATTTTCAAAAATGTGCAGTTTGAATCACGTTTTCAATAGTTCGTGTTTTCAGGCCCCCAAAACGCTATTGTTGTGTAAATAACGTCCGAAACGCATGAAAAGTTTTCCGTTTTTAGTAAAAACTGTTGTGTAAACGCCCCCTAAGACACACCCAGAACAGATGCAGAGCATGCTTGGATATGTATCCCACAATGCAGTTCACTTGAAATAATAGGTGTGTTTGACTTCGAGTCGAACTCGTAGAACTCATGATCTCAGAACTGTAGCGCCAGCATGATTTTTATAATTTTACCGAAAGCTCCTTGTAGAGTGAAGCTAGTCTCTATGCACCTGTTGAGGAACCTTATTTTTCAGACTTTTTTTTTAGGACTGCCAGAAGTTACAGGCCTATAAAAATGCAATTAAAAAGGCAAAATAAAGCATGTTAATTGTTTTCAGCTAATAACTCGCGGAATTAAACGCATAATGTGATGAGGTCATTTGACAACACTACTATTTGAAATGCTCATCACTGCATAATGCACATCAATTTACGTGCTACTTTTAAAAATAAGCATGCAGTGCATACAGTAGGCACAGTATCCTAGTGATCCTTTCCGAACATAGTCGCAGACATAAAATACTGTAAACTACTAAACTATTAGACCATGTGGAATCAAATGATGATTCAACATAGATCTGCTGCTTTATTCATGACAAAACAGCAACAAGCACTCGGCGTACAGTGTGATGGAGCCGCTCACTGCGATGGACTAGTTCTCCACCTTGTGGCCAAGAGTAGCGATGCCACAGATTTGAGACACTTTGAGAAGAACAACTATTCTGTAAACTCCTGATTTTATAAACACGATCTATTTTTGCAGATGGAGTATGGATTACGATGGACTGGTGGGTTGCAAGACATAGACTGAAAAAAAATCATAATATTTAAACCACTGTACTTTAGTTAACGATAGAGCGAAGGTACAACATTTAGAGTGAATAACTTGTGCGTGTCTTATTGAGAGACTGGAATCCATCTATGTGATTTTTATCTTGTGTCTAACAGTGCCAGTATAGAGCTATTTTGGGTAAAGATCTAGTTTTTTTTTCTCCCTATAGTTGATCTTTTGTCACTGAAATAAACGCAATGTTTTGTTAACAATACTAAAAGCACTTTAACTCGAGGAGGAGGGTTTATTTTTGATATTTTCTTTGGGTCCAACTTAACTCTACATGGTCTGTTTTATATGTGAAGAGAATGAAGAAGAGGGAAAGAATATATTTTGAAATATAGTAATGGATATAGTCAAAGTGCCTATGAATTATGAATAATAATAATAATAATAATAATTAGTTCTTTTTTTGTTATTGTTAGTGATTTTAACAAACCCCTGACCTTATTGAACTTTCACACATAATCTGTCCTGCACTTTTTATGTTACATACATGAATGACTCTTCAAATCATGCAGATTATTGAGGTGAAGTCTAATTAGTTTTATGAAATTAGTTTTTATAAGCTATGGGCGATTTAACCTTTTTTGATGATATAAACCACTTAGCAATGCCCTGTTAACCACTTAAAACACATTATTATTATTATTATTATTATTATTATTATTATTATTATTATTATTATTATTATATCAGATGGCTTAGGTTGTTGATAAAGAATGACTTTGGTTGATCTTAAGCACATTTTGCCTGTCTTTAACTGTGGCTGTGAGGAAACATCTGTTTCATGAATTTCCATTTGTTTAGTCACTTTCAGAACTGGACTTTTCACTTTAACTGCTAATGATCTCAAATGACTGTTTTTAATAAATGAGAAGTTTTGAAGCAGTTGCACGGTGGTTTTCTCTGTGTGCTCAATGGACAGTGTTAAATCAGTTTCGCAACACCTGTGCTCTTGTGAGGTGAGTATTAAAAACTGTGTATTCCCTAAAATTCATCATGAAAATGAAAGATTAAAGTGTGATGCAGATGCGTCTGCGGTGAAGTCGCTTTACATTTACTTTTAATGGCATAACTGTGAACAATCACATGAACACAGAGAATCCAAACACTTAAGATTGTTACTCAAAATTTGTTGATGTTTTTGCTGTCATGTCAGTGTTTATTTAATTATGTGCGCTGTTTATGGAATGCAAATCCAGTTTAAAGACTTATTTAACAGTTATGCTGATTAGATTATTTTGTATTATAATATCTTAGTCAATGTAATAGATAGATAGTTAGATAGATAGATAAAGATAGATAGATAGATAGATAGATAAAGATAGATAGATAGATAGATAGATAGATAGATAGATAGATAGATAGATAAAGATAGATAGATAGACAGATAGATAGATAGATAGATAGATAGATAGATAGATAAAGATAGATAGATAGATAGATAGATAGATAGATAAAGATAGATAGATAGATAGATAGATAGATAGATAGATAAAGATAGATAGATAGATAGATAGATAGATAGATAGATAGATAAAGATAGATAGATAGATAGATAGATAGATAGATAGATAGATAGATAGATAGATAGATAGATAAAGATAGATAGATAGATAGATAGATAGATAGATAGATAAAGATAGATAGATAGATAGATAGATAGATAAAGATAGATAGATAGATAGATAGATAGATAAAGATAGATAGATAGATAGATAGATAGATAGATAGATAGATAGATAGATAGATGAAGATAGATAGATCAACACATTGTGATGTATTAATTATAGAGTTTCCGTATGACGTCACATTTGCATCATGGGACAGAAATGAGGCTGAACTCCTGTCACTGGTTCATATTCAAATGACAGGAAGATATAATTCACTTGTGAGTGGAAACTCACATCTATCTTTCATCCTGTTCAAGACATTTACTACGGCAGAGCTTGCGGGTAAGATATTGTCATTCTCTCGTCATGTGATCAATTTATTGCATTCATACATTTGACATGTAATATTTGAAATGTGAGTGTGTGCATACTCTGTTTCATTTTAGTTCATAATTGTGCATTCTGTGCACAGCTGTTTCTGAACAGTGTCTGATTTAACACAAGTAACATGCACTACACTATAAAGTGTGTAAAGTTTAAAGTGTTTCCTGGTTGAACAGGTTTAGCTGTTTGTGGTGTAGTCTATCTATCTATCTGCATAATTTTGTGTAATGCATAAACAGTTGCATGACTAGGAAGAGAGCAAATTTCAAATGTCATACATAATCTATAATATCTGCTTGTGGAGTAAATTGAGTTGGCGAGACTTAAACTTTGAAACTCCATGTGAGTGTGTGTGTGTTGGTGGAGGTGACCTTTTCTGCTGTCTGTGACTCATTGTGAAGAAAACAGTGAAAAAAACACTGAAAAACCTCAGGAGATTCAGATTTTCCACCAGAATTGGCAACAATCACTTATACGCTCTGCTAACTGTATAAGTAACCCCCCCCCCCACACACACACACACATACTGTACAATAATCGCAAATTTTCTATTGTCTATGTTTTCTATTTTGTAGAGCTTTACAGAAGTATTCTGAGGCTATAGTGGATATGAGAAATTGAAAAAGAATTATATATTTTTATTTTTGGTTTGATGCTCTGTAAAGCTTGTTTTGCTCTGCTGACATTAACTTCTCTGTTTCTTTCCTGTTTCCGCCCTGCAGGTGCTCAACAGGAAGTCTGGTGTCTTATTTTCAGTCTTCAAAGTCGAGATGACAGCTATGAAACTCTTTCTGCTGTGTATTTTTGGCTTCAGTTTAGGTATGAATCTTCTTCATGATGGATTTCCCTGCTCAAAATATAATCTAAAGATTCCCTCACAGTTTCTTGTTCAGATTAATTTCTCACTAAACACCCCTTGTGTTGTTTCCAAACTCATATGACATTCTTTCGTCTTGATGGACCATTTCCAGACTTTCTTTAGCATGTGTTATCCACTCAAAAGTTTGGGGTCATTAAGTTTTTAAAGTCCCCCTGTAATCAATCATTTTATCAACTTAAAACTCATCTTTGATCACCAAAATGACATATTTAAAAAAAATTTTCCTTGAAAAAAATTTCTTCATGTCTTAAAATAGCTTGAATGTAACTCATCAATGTAATTACATTTAGTATACGCGGTTCTATGAATATGCAAACGAGCCCCGCCTCCACTCACTCACACAGCTCAGAGATCCACTCGTTAACGATCACACGTTGATCTGATTGGTTACAAGGTAGTTTGTTATACTTAGCAATGGTGTTGAATTATGAATTTGTACATGGTTTGTCTTTAAGTCTTAAAGCATATTAAAAACCCCACATAGACATATAAACAACATTAAAAACTTTAAATACTTGAATTCAGCAAGGACTAATAAATTGATCAAAAGTGACAGTAGAAATATTTATAATGTTACAAAAGATTTATATTTTAAATAAATTATGTTTCTTAAAACTTTCTATTCACCAAAAAAAAAAAAAATGTATCATGGTTTCCACAAAAAAATTAAGCAGCGCAACTGTTTTCATCATTGATAATAACCAAAAATGTTTCTTGAGCATCAAATCATCATATTATTATCATTTCTGAAGGATCATGTGACACTGAAGACGGGAGTAATGATGCTGAAAATTCAGCTTTGATCACAGGAATATATTACAGTTTACTATATTCTTTGATCATGTAAAGGCTGTGAACATAAGAGACATCCTTCAATAGTTTTAAATGTCAAGTTCTGCACTTTTAAACTGCTTTCTGATTGGCTGATGCAATGCACCACTTAAAGAGATGCAGCTGTAAGCGAATTACTGCAGCAAAGCCACAAACCAGGAGTTGATTTCAGCAGAACAGTTTCACAAACGTGTTGTTCAAATGTTGTTAATCATAAAAAGTGCTTATTTTCTCGACCTTGGTTTCGACACACATTGGTTAGAGTAGACACAGGTTTCAGTTTCTCTACATCTATGATTCACTATGATTGTAGGACGATACTAAACTTCAGAATTTACTGAACGGATATGTAATAGATGATTCAGACTTAAATTGTGTTTCGTTCTTCAGATTTTGGAGCTAAATGCAAAGAGAATCATTATGGATTGAAAGGAAAATCGATCCGTCTGAGCATCAGTCCTAGAAACCAGTCACAAGTCGTATGGCGACGATTCGACAGGAAAGAGTTGCTTGCAAACTCAGGAGGAGTTCCACCTGTTTTGGGGGGAAAAATAAGTTTAAACTTATCAGATTGGTCTTTGACTGTACACAACCTTCAGGAAAATGACAATGGACTATACGAGGCCCTTACGAATTGGGAGGATAAAACTCTGGCTGCATTCAGTCTTACAGTGGAGAGTAAGATCCGTCAATCCATCCATCTTTATTTACATACATGATGTAGTAGTCAACATTTGAAGTGGATCAAAAAAGTTCATCAAAGTTGTCGTAAGACAAGTATTATTCATGTATAACTTTGATGAAAGGTTTTGATCCACTTCAAGTGTAGACTCCTGTATATATATACAGCTCAGATGTTTCTCTAACTCATCTGTGGTCTTTTCCCAGACACTCTCTCAGGGCCTGAAATGAAAGTGAGTTCTCATGATGTAAATTCGTCTTCTGGAGTGTGTCGGGCCGCGGTGAACTGCTCCGCCGATGGCAGCTGGGCCTCGTATGACTGCGACCAGAGCGTGTGTGTGGAGACACAGGCGTCTCTATCCTCCATCAACATCAGCGTCACTGTTCTGGACCGCAGCTTCTGGTGCCACGTCAACAATCACGTCAGCAAGAATCATTCTCAGGCTTCCAACATTAGGTGTAAGTTTACTTAATGCTAATTTAATACTAATAACTAACCCTCACCTTTTGGATTTCACACTACATTTGTAAACCCAGAGTTAATGTTCTTATTTGCATATGTCTGTATAGCATGCAACGGGTGTGTCTTTTAATAGCTGTCACGTGTGAAAACGTGGTCATGTAAATCCCCTCTGGTTTCTAATGAAGGAACGCGGAGGAGTGTTAATAACTGTTTCCTTCAGATGCTGAAATTAAACAAAGTTTCCATGGCTTTACAAAGTGCATGAATATTTAATAAGGTAAACATGGAGGCGGTTAATTGGCTAACTGTTGGCAATATGTTTGGCACCACAAACTACTTGATTGTTTATATCATCACAAATATGTGTATATGTGTCCCAGTAACTATCTTATCACCCAAGTGCCAAATGTGAACAGGCATTAAAGTATTGCTAATGTTCATGAGTGATTCAACATGAATTCATCATATAAATGTATTCCGGATGTTGTCATTATCATTTGACCTACCAGCATCAGTTGTGTCGCTTCACCGCCATTCATAAATCCTGTCCTGTGGCCTTATGGGATAGTGATATCCATCATATGCACACTTCAGAATCTCACCAGAAGTAGTAGGTCATCCGAGGCCTAATCTTTTATGAGTTTGATGAGGACTGTGAATTCAGATATACTACTTTTGTCAAATACTGTTTTTTGCCTACTATATAGTAGGGAAGTATGTGATTTCAGATACAGCCCTTATTTCAGGATTATAAAATAAAATAAGATAAAATATGTAAGGGTTAATGTACATCCAGCCGGTTGTTATCTCAGAATAAACCCTGACAGGGTGATCAGGATCAGGTCTAGCATCAGCCTGAAGGGGGTTTATTCTGAGATAACAACCAGCTGGATGTACATTATCCCGCTTATTACACGGCTACTTGTCACATAATTAAATAATTAGACACAAAATATTAATCTGAGTTTAACTATTTTATTAGCTCTTTAAACGCAAAGCTTCCGCGGAGAGAGCAGTTGCTATCACAGAAGTTCAAACTAGACGGACATTTTAAGAGACTTATTACACAGCACTTCGCCACATAAATAATTATGGAGATAATAGATATTGATTTGAGATGGAACTGTTTTAAAATCGTAACTGTTTGTTATCTTGTAATCCAGCGTTCAAAACAATCGTTGCGAAATGGCAGCAGCTGCGTTTGTATGAAACAAGAGAGAGCGAGTCCATGATACTGGATGACATAATTAAATAACTCTACACAAAATATTTATTTGAACTGAGTTTTTTAAAGTAAAAATAGCAAATATAAAATGAGAGTATAAAATAACAAAATAATAAGGCAGCAGCTATTTGCACTAAGTGCAAACAGCAATAGATTATATTTACTCTGTAAAATAGCAATATTTATTTCCAATTTTAGAATATTTTCTTGAAATAAATGCTTTTCTAATCTGATTTGTGATGGGAGTAAACCGAGTTCAGCAAAAGGTGGATTCGAACACGGGTCAATTTGAACTTTGTCAGTCAGTGGGCGGAGTCAGTGTAAACAACCTCTGCCAATAAGCCGGGCTTTTCACACTTAGTGTAAATAGACACTCCATACTTGTATACATTTTTTTTAAAAAAGTTTTGTTGTTGTTTCTCTTTCTAAAATGTGTTTTAATATTTCTAGGCCATGAAAAACTGCAAAGTGATATGCGTTCTCCACCAGACCTCATCTCTTGGATCACCGTCACCGCTGGCGTCGTTGTTGCGTTGGGATTGTTTATGGGTTTGATTGTAGTAGTTGTTAAGAAAAGAAAGACTTCAAAAGTTCATCCGCAGGTATCAGTCAAATTCTCTCTCGGAAATGCAATTATTTCTAGTGACCGTCCTTATGTTTGTTTTTTAAAACTGTTCTTTCTCTGTATCAGTCCAGTCATGCTGTGACGGGCCGCAGCATGAATACAGTGATTGAACAGCATCATGAAACGATCTACAGCACAGTGGAAAAGCCAGGCGCATCCCAGAATCCTCCAGCAAACAACACTGAAGCAACCATCTATGACACTCCATCACGACATGTATGTTATGTTTTGCTGAATCATAACTGTATAGTGAGATTTTACCTTATATTAGCAGTTTAGATGCAGTGAAACTCAGTTTGACCTGTTTATTTGTTGGCTTGTGTCTTCCTCAGCCCAGGGCCTGTCAAGTAAACAGTGTGACGCTAATGATAGAGGATCAGGAGCAACAGCAATCTGGACACGATAGAACTGTTAAAGTAAGAGCTACAGTACACAAGGCAGAAGAACCCGATTCAGAACAAATAAACACTGTATACTGCAAACTAGGAGAGATATGACACATACAGATGTCAGAGACGCCACCGCAATGGAGATTTAAACCACAGGAAAAGGAAAAACTGTACATTTCGTGTGTTTTTAATACTGAATAGATAAGTTGGCTCAGTTAGGCATTATATGGGCATATGATGGATGCTTACTGCATACTGTGCACTATACACTGTATGCTGCCTGCTATTTTTATTTAAAAAGTTTGTGAAACAGTATGCATTACACTCTTAAAAGTAAAGGTTCCAAAAGGGGTTGTTTTGTAGCAATGCAATTCATAGTTTCCAGTCACATGACGGAGACCTGGAGGGCAAAACATCCAGAATACGAACGCAATGTGTTAAATGGTTACATATTTTTTTTAAAATGGTTTTCTTTGGATACAGTATATGCTCAATAAGAAACTGTGTTGTGTTTATATTCTGGGTTTATCTGCTTGCCTGTATATAGAATGCATCATCAATAAGGTGTATATTGAATTTGGTCTTTTAATATCACTGTCTTAGTACTTAGTAAAAACCTGGTGAAAATGCCTGGTGGGGAAAAGGAGGAAAGCCTTGTTTTGCCCTCCAGATGGGCATTTATATAAGGGTGAGTAACGTCATGTGAAAAACTATCAATAGAAGAACCATTTTTGGTTCATTTAAAACAGTCCTATATCGTTGTCCAGTGACCTCATTGTGTAGCATGTTTAATACAGCAAGTTTTTTTTGCATTGTTTATTCCATTTTGTGTAAAAATTTCATAATATTTGAACATTTCAATAGAAACTATCAATAGAAGAACCATTTTTTGGTTTCTCAAAGAACCTTTCAGTGATCCGTTCTTATAAGAACCATTTTTTCTTAGTGTGAGGAATATAATAAAAATCTAAAGAACCTTTTTTGATTTAAAGAACCTTTTGTGGAATGGAAAGATTCCATGGATTTTAAAGGATCTTTATGAAACCAATAAAGGGCCAATAAAGAACCGTTATTTTTATGACTGTGTGCAGTGATTAATTATACATTTAAAACAGTCCTATATGGTTGTCCACTGACATCATTGTGTAGCATGTTTAATACAGCAAGTTTTTTTTTGTATTGTTTATTCTATTTTGTGTAAAAATGTCATAATATCTGAAAATTTGATCAAATGATGAGTCAAGGAACAAATGTTAATATCTCGTTTATTCATCACACTGGAAATGAAAAGTTAAGCTGATTGTAGGATACGTTATCTTGTGCAAATCTTTGGCAAATGCAGTAGTTGGTCATCCAAGTATTAATGCAAACAAAATTGCATACTGTGCACAGTGTACATACTGCATAAATATTGGGAGTATGTTGAAGAGAGTCATTGAGTCTGCTGTGTTACACATTCTCTCAAATGCATGAAGTTTAATATTTTTTTTGGTGCTCCGGTTTGAATAAATCTCATTTGCTCATTACAGTATGTGAGTCGAAAACTTTTTTATTACAAATGGAGATGGAATATTGTAATGTAATGTAATACTAAACGGTTTTATTTTTGTAAAATAAAGGCAATCGCTGAGTAATTTTTTTGTTTATTTGTTATTTATTGGCTGTACTCGTTTAATTTAAGGAAGATATAAAAACTGACATTCAGTTTGAAAAAAAAAAAGCTTTAGAATCCATGTATTTATGTTTTTAGCTGAATGAGGGCATATGATTAATGATTTCCGGATATAAACGATGTGGTTTTCACAGGCAGCACACACAGGAAGTTCACATTTATTTTTGGAGAATGAAATAAGATACTCAAATAATTTTTCAAAAAATGCCATAGGGGAATTTCAGAGATATATAAATATTCAAAATATATAATTTTTAAATATAAAAGTATGCATAAGTTGAGTTGGAATAATTAAAAAATTACTTTAGTTTGTCTTACAGATTATCTTTAAGCTATTTATCTTTATTTTACTAAGTGAATGATGGTGTTCTTAAATTCGGTTTTAAAACACAATTCAGAGCAAATAATGTTTAGTTTTACATTCATTGAGAGTTCTGATTATGATTAATCTATAGACAAAACATAATAAATGTGTCATAAACAGTTACAGCATCATAAAAACTAATGTTAAAAAGTCAAGGACTAAAGCAAACACTGATCACTGTAATGGTGACATTAAAGTCCACACTGAAGCGAGCTCCGCAGAAGATTTCCCTACAGTCAAACATCGTTACGTCATGAAAGTGTGGACTCGTGGGAAGACCGCGAGTATTTAGGGTGCCATTAGGGACAGGGCCTTTGTCGACTGGAGACCAAGTTTGGTTTGAAGATGAAAAATATTCAATGTTCTCTCATCATTCCTGATTTCTAACATTCACTCAAAGTGTTCGGCTGGTCTCATGGCTGTCAGAGCTGCTCTCTGGACAAAAGAGACGCATTAAAACACCAGGTGTAAACGGCTATGTGTCTTGTGATCCGATCGACCAAAACGTATCTCAATACCAGCTGTAAACAAGGCCTAGGCTGCTGGGAGAGGTGTCGGTGAGGCTCATCCTGCGGTCTGAGTGGGTCATAACGGCCCAGTATCGTGCTCAACTGTACTGTAAAAAGGCACCTGTGTGGTTAATATAAACCACAGTCTTTCTCAGAAAGATAGAGGTGTATCCCCGGTGTAAACAGTCCCTAGATCACATCACATCCCCCACCACACACAACCATTGCAGGTAGTTAGATTCACTTCACAAGTGATATAGTACTTTATTTAGTTCTTACAACTTGCGTGGAACTCTGTAACACGCTTCTCTGAATAAATCCAACATTCTGTTTTTGAGTGCAACTCATAATAAAAAAAGGCTTTAATGTCATACACAAGCACACACACATATTCTGAATATATTGTATTGACTAGTCTGTGAAACTATTGATTGGTTCAGTTACACAGCATTAATAATTGTCATTCATTATATTGATCACACACTAGTTTTTGCATTTACTTGGTTAGAAATATTGAATTGAATTCCATCACTTGTTCTTTGGTTTAAGTTGACTCAGTTGTTGATGATGGTTCCACTATGGGGCTCGTGCGTTAGCGAGTTAAACAGCACATTTTAATCGTATAAATTAATCTGTAATTTTTGACAGCTATAAGTAAAATATAATGATTTTAATGAAATACCATCATGCCAGCAATGTTTAAAAAGCATTTATAAAACGCTATTACAACAAATCTGTTAGAAATGAAACCTAAACTACAATGAAAAGTATTGACATTAAGTTTGCTGTTTATTCTTCAGAATCACACTTCAATTCCATTGCAAGCTCAACTTGTGAACATTTGTTATGCAGGTCAGACACAAACCACTTAAAACTATTTTATTAACATGTATAATTGAAGCACAATGCAGTGCAGGGACGAATGCAAGAGTAACACACGGGAAATACAGAAAGAAGACATTAAAACACAAGTACAAAGCAAAAACTATCGCACAATGAAACCAGATTGTCTCTATATGGTGACATCTAGTGGACAACGAGAGGATAGATTAATACATAATACATAATAGATATACAGGATTAAACTCCAGAAATAGCTTGTAGAATATTTACAAATGTTTTGATATTTTTTTTTCTTATAGTATTCATTATTCTGTAATAAAATACATAATACTATAGTAATAACAGTAATGTTAGATGAATGCATATGGTTCTGTATCAGCAGTTAGAAGCGTTACAGTTATTTCTCTAGACTTTATATTTTTACAGGCCACTAACAGGGAAAACTGGCCTTGATTGACTTTGCCAGTCTCAACATTTCAAACACATTATAATGAGATTTTTTTCAACTAGTTTTACTGACTTTGGAAAAAATAAAGTTGTTAATTGTGTGCTGTTGTGCTTGACCTCAACTGACATTTTAAAATGTCATGATTATGCATATTTGCTGATTATGATTACTAAATTAAACTATATGTTTAATAATAAAGGTAATATGTCCAATGCACCAACTTTTGATACATATTTGAATCCCAACACTGAGTTTTGTCTTTCATTTGAGCATTTGATTTGTCATATGACTAGATCCAGCAACAGCACCTGAAATCATACAAATACAAGTATAAAATCAGATTATGTTTTTGTAATTGCATAATATTTGTGATATATTGTGATATTTTGCGCTGTTTTTAGCTTACCTCGTGCACCTTAACCTGTTTAGATGTTCAGTTTGGAGTAAACAGTATCAGAACTCTCACCGGTCTTTCCTACAGATGACAAGAGTTGAGTCACTACATTCACTATGTAAATGACATCACTATTTACAACAATTATTTATGTATGCATTTATATAACTGCATTATGTCACAGCATACAAGCAGAACATGCACCGCAACAGGGCCGTTGTGGTCGTACCTTCTTTCTTTTTCTTCTCCATCTCCTTCAATGATTTCAGGTCAATCTCAGAATAGGTCACATCAGAAGGTCCATTCTCTGTGTCTGCATCTGAACAAAGATTGAGTGAGATTGAGTCTTTTACTGGTTTTACTCTTTCAGTTATTGAGTTCTTATTTTGTAGTCCATGATGGAAAATAAAATTAAACCAAATTTTGATAAACCACCCTTTTATAGGTCAGTTAGATCATGTTTAACTCTATCTATCTATCTATCTATCTATCTATCTATCTATCTATCTATCTATCTATCTATCTATCTATCTATCTATCTATCTATCTATCTATCTATCTATCTATCTATCTATCTATCTATCTATCTATGTCTATCTGTCTGTCTTATCTGTCTGTCTGTATAGTTCTGTATATTCTAATTTTAAAATGTCAGAATCGATTATTTCAGTTATAGATATTGTGGGTATGCCTACTCTTCTTCTGTTCTTCTGTTGTGTTGTTGTGCTGCTGATGTCCAGTCGAGGGAGCTGGAGATCCTCCACCTGCTCAAACACAGAGAAACTTTAGCACTGATTCCTAAAGACCAGCTTTTCAAAACGCAAAAATGGCTTTCCTGCCCTCAGTTTACAACAGGTATTTAGATAAAATTATCTTCAACTATTAAACGCTTCCATCGATCAATAGTGAAGTTTATCTGTATGTTTTTTTGAGGAGTTGAGAGGAACCTTTGTTGTGTTTGCAGCGCCACAGCAGGACCAGTAAGACAATGAGCAGAAACAAGACGCTCAATCCTGCGGCCACTCCAATGACCAGAGCACGAGATCCTGATGTTCCCGAAGATTCTGATGGTCCCGGATAAAAGATCAGTTGGAGAAATCAATCAAGTCAGTTAAGGCTAATCATCTGCAATTTGATTATTAAAATAGCTGTTGTTGAAGTTACTTACCAGCAGAGTTAAATTGGCTACATATTATATCCATCAAATAACTAGTGGAGCACATTTTATTAAACATTAATTCAATCTATTCTCAGTCTCATTTACAGTTAAATTACTCACTGCTTGTTTTCTTAACATGTTGGTTACAGTTTCTTATTTGCGGAGGTTTTTTACTCATGATGTGAAGTTGATCTGAACACACTCACCTGAAAGCGTCAGTGTAACTTCATCACTGGTGTGTGTGTGTCGTGATCCTCGCGTCTCTCTTCCACTACAGCTGTAATGACCTGTGTGAGATTCACTAACTGAACTGATTCTGTATTCCTGTGATTGACTGACATGAATCTCTGAATCATCTTTATTCCAGCTGTAGGTCCAGCTAGTGAAGTCTGTCTCCTGTATGTCACATGTGAGAGTGACCGTCTCTCCTCTGAACACTCGTCCGTCAGGCTGAACACGCAATACAGCTTTGGGTCTTTCTGTGAGAAATGAACTGTGTTTAATTTAACTGACAGAACATGATACTGTTGATGAATGACATTAATCTGAACAATATTACTTTTATTAAATCAGATTTCTATGTAAAAAAACAGCATGTATACCTCTTACTGTTAGCCTGACTCTATGACCTTGTGTTGTGGAGTTGTTTTCTCTTAGTACACCACAAACGTACACTCCTCCATCAGAGACTCGCACATCTCTCAGTGTTTCTGTCTCATCACCAGATTTTATTCTCTGGGAGTCTTTGTACCAGAGAATCCTCCGTCCAGTTGAGCGTCTCACGTCACAGCTGAGAGTAACTGTGTCTCCAGTGAACACTGAACTCTGGGGCTTCACAGTTACTCTGGGTTTGTCTGTATATTAACACAAGATTATGAAATATTTACAGTCTTCAGCCATCATCTATCACTGTTTATGACTTCTATCATTTACTTAACGAGTCTTAATTTAACCTCACCCTTCAGGTCATTATGAGGAATGTAATTGTATGTCTGTTTTTTGTTCTAACATGAGAGCTCTCATAAAGATGTGTAAAGATACAGATCCTGAGAGACATTGCTTGTAAAATCGGATGCTTACTGTAACTTGTAAGAACTGATTTTCCTGTTAAAATAAAACTCACCCTGCAATAAAGCCATAAAACGCACCCTGGACAGAAGATCGCAAAGACAGAGCAACAGGACATTGTCCTGTCCAAACATTTGCCCCTTATCTCTGTATCCCCCCTCTCCCCCTGAGTCAAGTCACCAAAAGTTCACTAAGAATGTCTATATATCACATATGATGTTTCTTGTGAATCTATTGTTTTTCCTTTTCATATTTGGTTTCATTTTAAATGTCTCAGTGCGATTGGTAAAATGGTCTTAATTTCATTGCAGTCATTGGTATTATGAGAAAGATTGAAAACTTAAGAGAATCCTGTTCTCCTCTTTGGGTGGTATCTCTTCAAGATATCTGATAATCTCTCCTCTCCCCTGAAACCAGGTGTTATCCCCTGGGGTACACGAATAGACCCAAAACAACTCTAAAACATATTTGTACAAGCCTTTTGTTCTGGTCTGGGTATATAAGAGTAAGTGACAGAGCAGTCTTTGGGAAACTGTAACCAGGAAAACCCCCATGCAGTGCTGTGTCAGTGACTTCTCGAGGCTTGGACTCAGAACACACTCACACACCACTGTGTGTCTCTGTCAGGAATGCATTTCTTACTCTTAGATTCATCTTTGAGCAATTGATGTTATGTATTTATTATTTCTGAATTGGCTTTTAATCATTTACTTGTGGAATTGGCATGATACATTTTTTCCTGACAAAAATAAATGTTACCCTTGATTTATTCTGTATTCTTCTGAAATCATAGTTTCTAATATTATGAGGAGGCTGGTGCTACCGCAGATCTGTGTCCAGGATAGGTCAAACTAAAGGCGCATATGAACGGAGCAGTAGGCACGCCATCTGAAGACCTTTTGATTACTGTCTATCACTGACTTGGCAAGTTGTATGGAAGTGGCTAAATAAACTACACTTTTATTTATGAGTAAGCAGTAGGCGACCGACTTAAGAGGTATTAGCAAACCCTGCACCCTCTGACTAAGATCAGACTGGCGAGGCTGTGTCCGTGAGATCCGGGGCGTGGGACTCTGTGCGGCATCGGGTCCCTTAATGAATGAATAATTGAAATTATGAAATGCCCAGAATAATCAAAGATCTAAATTGACTCATAATCAATATTTATGATTATTTTCTAAGAAAAAATACGATCTAAGTTTGATTATGATTCGAAATTGGAGTCAGATTAAGCATAGAGCTAAAGTAATATTGAAACTAAATTCTAATAAATTAAGAAAACTTCACTGGAACGCTAAAAAGACCTACACGCATTATCCCTTCGCTCACACCGTTGGATTCCGTCGTTGGGCCAATGGGTGGCCCTTACAAACTCACAGTCCAGTCTGTCATCTAGAAATGTTTACTGATACAGTTCTTTTATTAGTTGCAGTTTATTAATTGTTCATGTATCATTTGATCAATATCCTTTCTATCAGTGATGATCACTCACCCGACACACTCAGAGTCACTTCATTACTCCAGTCAGAGCAGTCTGCATCTAATGATCTTCTACAGCCAAAACACCTGCACTTCTGTATGATCTCTGCAGTGATATTGAGCTCTTTCTCTTTAGATGTGTGCTCTTTACCATCTCCACACTTCCATCTATATGTCCATCTTTCTCTCTGTATGTCACATGTGAGAGTGACCGTCTCTCCTCTGAATATCTGAGATGGTTCAGGCTGAACAGTCAGAACAGGTTTAGGTCTCACTGTAATTGAAGAAACAGAGGTTATGATATACAGTAGCATCCAAAGAAGCCACTGAATCAACTCGATCTGTCCTAAACTCTAGGTCACCGCACAAGCAAAGATTCACTGTTAAATATTTTAGTGTGAAATTACAGTTTAATAGTTTACAGGTTAATAACTAGTAATTTCACAGTAGGACTTCTCTTGCATCTGCACTCTCAGAAGTTTCATGTAAAATCTACAGTACTTTACTGGCTATTGCAGGCAAGTTTTTACAATTGTACAGTAAAAAAACTTGGTTTTACTGTGAGTTTACACTATTATTTATTTATTGCTTTAAAATACTGTAAAATTTCTACAGTGCATCACCCAGCATGCAATGCAGCATGAATAAATTATGCTGCATATTTATAGACATTTGTCTGTAAATGTCATGATCTTCTGTTAATATACAGTCTTCAGCCATCATCTATCACTGTTTATGACTTCTATCATTTACCTAATGCGTCTTAATTTAACCTCACCCTTCAGCTCATTATGAGGAATGTAATTGTATGCCTGTTCTATGTTCTAACATGAGAGCTCTTATAAAGATGTGTAAAGATACAGATCCTGAGAGAAATTGCTTGTAAAATCGGATGCTTACTGTAACTCACAGTCCAGTCTGTCTAAGATGCAGCATCTAGAAATGTTTACTAGTACAGTTCTTTTTTAGTTGCAGTTTATTACAGTTTTTGCCCGTTGCTTGAACACTATAGACCCATGCTTAGACTAAAGTAACACAACTTAAAGCTTTTGTTACCATACCTCAAACACATGTACCCATACCTTAAACAAAAGCGCTGCTTTGCACTCTAGTTGCAATTCTGCAACACACTTACTCCTTTATGCAACACACTTGGTCCTGCATACTACACTCTATTTCATACATAAGACACTTCGTTCAAAAATTAAATTTCAGGGTGCCATTTGGAAAACACATGTATCCAAAATACAAAACACATTGGGTAATTGCAACCACTCAAATACACACCAGAAGGCACTTACTTGCAAAACTGAACACCAATCAGCCAGCTACAAAAAGCCCTCAGTTTAGCCATTTCAAAAACTTTGCAAGCATGAATGGAGGGATAGCAAGAGGCAGAGGAAGAGGAAGAAGAAGAGGAAGAAGGAGGAGGAGGAGGAGGAAGAAGAAGAAGAAGAGGAGGAGAAAGAAGAAGAAGAAGAGGAGGAGGAAGAAGAAGAGGAGGAGGAGGAAGAAGAGGAGGAAGAGGAAGAAGAAGAGGAAGAAGAAGAGGAGGACGTCAAGGTCAAGGTCGAAGAGGCCATGTATGGACCCCTATTTCTGATGATATAAGAGCAACTTTGGTGGACCATGTCATCAACCATGGCCTGACTATGAGGGAAGCTGGGCAGAGAGTCCACCCACATCTAAGCCGCTTCACAGTGGCATCTGTAATAAGAACAATCCGACTAGAAAACAGGTATGTCTTCACCTCTCTACCTTCTACTCTACTCAGATGGTATTTACAGCACTGTACTACAGTATATCACATTACCACATCACGTGTACAGGGTATTGCAGGGTGCTAATGCTCCTTTTGCAGCCAAAGTGGTAGTTTTTGTGAAACATACCATGATGATTACTTACAGTATATTGAGATGTTTCAGTACAGTGGATGATACAGTGTATATACAGTAAAGTAATGTAAGAAAAAGAAGCAAACCGATGACAATTTGTGGTTGTATTTCTCTAGAATGACTAGAAGACCTTCTGGGGAGGACGCCAACACCTGTTCACAGGAACTTGCCATTGTGGACCTAGTAAGGGCAGACATTGCCATCCGTATCCGCCAGCTATGACAGAAAATACTTGCAGACAGGCAAGTGTTCAACAACATAAACCATGCGAGCATCACCACCATCAGACACATCTTGGGAAAACACAACATCACCATGAAGCAGCTCTACAGGGTCCCATTCGAGAGGAACAGTGTCAGGGTCAAAGGACTTCGAGCTGAATGTGTACTGGTAAGTGTAACTGTCCTTTACATTTACAATACAGTATTGGTGAAATCCAGTAGCAGCTGAATATGTACCATATCAGTACCACATGGATCCATTCGGAGAGCTACACAGGTACCTGTGTGATGGGGTGAGGGTTCTGTATGTGTAGCACTGTAGTGCAGTAATATGTTGTTGTTTTTTTGTTACAGAGAATCTTGGTCATGGATGGAGCAGCACAGCCTCATGAATTCATTTTCATTGATGAAGATGGATTCGAGCTGAGCAAATCAAGACGACAGGGTCGTAATGTAATTGGCCAAAAGGCAATTGTGCACGTCCCGGGGCAGCGCGGGGGAAATATCACATTGCGTGCCACCATAAGCCTTCGAGGGCTTCTGCATTATGCAATACAGCCAACATATACATATACTATTCTAGATGGTCTCCATAATATAGTTGTACAGAACAGACCAGATCAGCCCAGGTTTGTGGTGGTATGGGATAATGTCAGTTTCCATCGGGCTGCTCTGGTCCAGAACTGGTTCACCAACCACAATCAATTTGAAGTGGTATACTTGCCCCCTTACTCACCATTTTTAAACCCTATAGAGGAATTCTTTTCGGCTTGGAGATGGCGTGTATATGACCGCCAACCACATGCCCGCATGCCTCTTCTGCAGGCAACATTCAGGTGACAGCAATCCATGGATGGTTTCGACATGCAAGGGGATATTTTCCCTTGTGTCTAGCGGGAGAAGACATTGCTTGCGATGTTGATGAGGTCCTGTGGCCAGACCCCAACAGACGGCAGGATCCATGAGCCCACATATGCACAATTGCCATGATTTTCTGTGTTTACAGTATAGTGTTTTTTCTATTATCTATATAATTTCTATTATCTATATATAATTATTCTATTATTTCTATTTTTTGCTTTATCTGAATTCATGTTACTGCAATGTACAGTGCTGCAATGTACAATATTGAGTAGGCCTATTTGCTTATTTGGTTGTTAGAAAATGTGCCTCCTGAAAATATGCCTTCTGAATAAACAGTGAAAGACTGCAGTGTTTTATATAAAGTAGACTAGTGTGATCCCCCTGATCTGAAAGTGTATGCATATGATGCAGGTATGTGTCATTTTGTCATCAGAGTTACATTTTGACAAAGGAATGTTAGGTTTTGATAGTAAAGTTTCAATTTGACACCGATGTGAATGGTATATTTCCCAATGTTGTGTCATGTTTACTTGTGTGTAGAGTTTTGGCACCATGAGTGAAGTTTTGCAAAATTCATGTATCATTTGAGCAATATCCTTTCTATCAGTGATGATCACTCACCCGACACACTCAGAGTCACTTCATCACTCCAGTCAGAGCAGTCTGCATCTAATGATCTTCTACAGCCAAAACACCTGCACTTCTGTATGATCTCTGCAGTGATATTGAGCTCTTTCTCTTTAGATGTGTGCTCTTTACCATCTCCACACTTCCATCTATATGTCCATCCTTCTCCCTGTATGTCACATGTGAGAGTGACCGTCTCTCCTCTGAATATCTGTGATGGTTCAGGCTGAACAGTCAGAACAGGTTTAGGTCTCTCTGTAACTGCAACAGAAGTTGTGATAAAACACAAATAAACCAAGATAAGTGAATACAATTGAAAAGAAGAATGAAAATGGCAGTGTGTGAACTTCTTGTCTGTCCAGTACTTGTGCAACACAATTAAAATATCAATACTATTCCTCTTGAAACAGTATGCCCTTGTTGTAAACTTCTTCCTTTTTCAGTGTAGAAAAACTCAGAAGCGAAAAACCAGGAGACTTGATATAGTTTCTTCAGCAGGATTCTTTATTGAGAACACGAGCTGTCGGTAGCTGCAGTCATCAAGTCAAGTCTAGTCAAGTCTAACTAAGGGAACTTTACATTGTAGTTTATATACATTTCAAGGGGGAGGGATTACATATAGGTGGAGACTTCTCTGAAACAAAGCAAATGTAAATAAGGTATACAGATTTTGGAACCTGCTCAGCATGAGACACGAGAACAGGAAAGGCATAGACTTCTCGTACTGAGATGAGAACTCCAAGACAAACGGTCTCAGTAATAAAATAGCAGGTGTTCAAACTTGCTCAGCATGAGTTTCACCCGGTGAGACACGAGTGGGACAGTCAGGAATATCCCGCTGGGAACTCCTACCGTTTGCAGAGATTTCCTGGTCTCATCATTTATAAACTTTCTCAATATAAAATACTATTGTATTAGAAATCTAAATTAAACATTTAAATAAAATTTGTAATCCTACACCCTTCTCGCTGAGAACAATAAACTCACTTTATTTACAACCACCTTCTTCTGTGCAAATAAAAGCCATTCTTATAAAGTCAACAATTCTCAGTGTAACTTTTTTCTGCAGTGAAGAGGATCAGACTCACGTGTTAATGTCAGCGTAACAGCGTCACTGATCTCTGACTTCTGTCCATCACTTCTTCTCTCTCCTCTACAGGAGACGCTGCTTCTCTGAGATACATCAGTTTTAAAGCTGAATTCTCTGTCAGAGCTGAAGGGCCGAGATGATCCGTCTATAAACCAGCTGTATGTCCAGTCGTCTTCAGTTCCTGGTATTTCACATCTGACAGTGACGGTTTCATGTTTGTCAGGCTCTGTCTTCACTACAGCCTTTGGTCTCTCTATAACATCACATAAAACATTCAGGGGCAATTCTTAGACTATGGGCACTTTCATGTCCTTTGATCATATTTTATAAAAAACATTTAATTTTGAAAAATTCACACTTTCATAGTAAACTTTACAATGAAAGTACTTTAGGAACTTTTTACCGGTAGTCTACGATGATTTTTTCACCTTTTTAAACATCATTATAGATGCAAAAAATGCTGTTTTGTGCTTGTCCCACACCCAGACTTCTGATCTTCAATAATGAAGAAGTGTAAAAAAATTATTTATCTATTTTTTTTTTTTTAATATGACTGTATACAGTATCAGTAAAATAATCAAAACATAATTGTGGTATTTTAGGTCAGACAACTATTAATGTGATTTTATATACAAAATGTAGTTGTCCCACAGTATTGCCGTCATTTCCACCACAACGCTGTAATGTCCCTTGGACCCCAAATGACTTTTGCTTGAATTAATAAAAATTTTCTCTTTTTCCAAATGGTATGAAACTTCCTACGGCTCTCAACACTTCCTAGATCTACAAAAATTTTTTAAAATGGAACGTTATCTGTTTTTATGTAGGCGTGACAAAAATAGTCACACTCGTGGTCTTCGGGGTCCATTGGACCCCAAAAAATGCAATTTAATTTTGTAACATAACAATATATATATTTTTTTACAAATATAAATTTACTTTATTTATTAATGTTTTTACTCAACATTTGTGCAGTTTTTGGAGGATTTATTATATATTTTAAATATCTATAAATAAATAAATACATATTTATTTATCATTGGACTCAAAATAGACAAAATTCATCATCAAAATCAGAAACAACGAACATAACGCAAATCTTTTTTTTTTACAATTTTTTTTTTACTGCTTTATTTGCTAATTTGTTACTGTAGTTCATTTGAAATAAATGATACAATCTCAAGACTCCAACATTTATGTTTGTAACATGTTGTTCAGGTTTGATTATAATCATACTGTAACATTATTGAAAAACTGTTGTTTTTTTCAGTACAAAAAAAATGCTAAACTTTGACAAAAAGTATTTTATTTTTGTTATAATTGTGTTTTAAAATTTTTATATATGAATCCAACTGAATCCAACTTTAGAAACTTTAGAATCTTTCAGTAATTCAAATAGCATATAGGCCTTATGGAGCTCTATAGCCATCTAGTGGTTAAAGTGATTTATTACAAATTTTAACCTGTATTTTAAAAAAAAAAATGGGCAAAAATCTTACATTAAACCTTGTAAAATTATCCATGGTATCCCCAGGAATGAAATTTTGAAATCTGGGTTTTTAATAAATTTAATTTAACGTAAAATGCTGTTTTTTTGTAAAAATCCTATTTAAATAAATGTTTATTTATTTATTTATAGAAATTAAAAATAAATCATAAATCCTCCAAAAACTGCACAAATGTTGAGTAAAAACATTAATAAACAGAGAAAAATTATATTTGTTAGAAAAAAAAATAATTTTCTGTTACAAAATTAAATTTTATTGTCTGGGGTCCAATAGACCCCGAAGACCACAAGTGTGATTTTTTTTAAGACCATCAGAGGGTTAAAAAGTTTTTTTGTAAGATTGTTTGGGTAGTTTCTATGGAGATGAACAATGACATCACATCACATGTCTGACATGGAGGAGATTTTTAATTTCTTCACCAACTTGGAGAAGAAAACTCAAGGTAAATATTGCTTGAAATGAAAATATTTTTATTGTATGTCATTTCCAAACATGGTGTAAGATCAATTGAGTTTGTAAATAGATTTTTTAACATAAATAGATGTATTTTGCATGCATATAATGCTAGCTACCAATTCATAGCTAATCTGCAATACTAGCTTGGATTTTTTTTACAAAATACTGCAGGATTGTCATTTCCACCACCATCATTTCCAACACATTCCTTCTTGGGTGGAAATGACAAAGGTGAGGTGGAAATGACATTTATGCTTACAAGGTGCAATTCATAGATTGTGTGGCTACATATATATATTTTATTTATTGAAATGTACAATGCTAATGTATTTATTCAAATATATATTTGTTGAAATGCCTTTTCATCTATTTTTAAGATGCCGCGGAAGTCAACAGCAGAAAGGTCTCAGTCCTATACCAAAACAGAAGCAAACAAACTAATGACTAATGAGATTAATGATTTGTTAAATGGAATTGTCTGTTTCAGAAAGTTTCAAATAAATGTCTTCTGTTTTTCTACATGGACGTCCATTCATTGTCATTTCCACAACACCCAGTCATTTCCACCCCCTCATAACTTTTTAAAAAATATTTACAAAATTCTAATCACTCATTAAAAACTTCTGCATAGTTTATGGGATAATGGTCCACTTAATGTAATAACACAAGTAGTTATTTTTCTTAAATGTATCTAACCAATCCAATATTATATTTCAGGTTGTGGTGGATGTAATCTTTGTGTTTGGCCCTCATGACAATTAATTTACTTAATCCACAAATCTATAATTGCAATATAGGTATAAACTGGTAATACTATGTGTGAAAGTGGTCTTACACTGTTAAGAAATGATCTATATCATAATATTTTAAAATAATAATCAAATATTTACATGTGATGTAAATGACATTTGTTCAGTGCGGATCGGAAAATATGTCAAAAAACACCAATTTGTCTTATAATGTAAGTGCGTTCTCTTATGGATCATTAAACTAGACTAGTTATATTTAACTGGTAGACTGTGACAATTTTGATTTGAACACTTTTCCCCCCTCAAGTTCACAAGGCCAAAAGTGCCTGTAGTTGAAGAACCACCCTCAGATGTTTAAACATTAATGATACAAGACATTTGTTACATACACAGCTCAGATGTATCATTAAGGACACAATAAATGACATGAACACTCTTGACACGCTGCTAGGCTTTCTGTTCCACTGTGTTATTGTATAATATTTGAAGAAAATCTAAATGTATAAATCACCTTGAGTTTGTCCAGGGAGGATGTTTGAAATCAGCACTAAAAAGCAAAAAGAGACAACCCCCAAACACACACACACACACACACACACACACACACACACACACACACACACACACACACACACACACACACACACACACACACACACACACACACACACACACACACACACACACACACACAAAAGGTAGGTGTGATAAATTAAAACATGCAGAAAACTTTCTTAAAATAGAAAAAACAGAAGGAGTGACAATGTTGATTTGATGCAAGAGATCTCTATACTTTCACATCTATATAAGGCAGTCAGTAATAACTGGAGATATTGAGCATGAAAGCGGAAGTGTGTACAAATCATCTTCATTGCTAAGAATATCTATGTGATGCTGTCATGATACACCCACAAAGTGAAGAGAAGCTCAAGCCATTGGACTGCGGATCTTATTTTGCGTGCCATCAGTGCATCATATAGGAAGTGACATCCTTGGACATAATGTCAGTTAGCACATCACAAAAAAACTAAGATGCACTAAAGATCTATGCTGATCTAAGATGCTGAATATCTACTGAAGACAACAACGTATAACTTTCCAGAATATGACAGCATGTATGATTCAACACATGAACCATTACAAACCGTAAACTGAACGACTGAAGAAACACAGTAATGATCAATACACAAATCTCATTCAGCTAGTGTTTTTCACTTTCAGACAAACACACACACGCACAGCAAAAATCACCAGGAATTTACAGGATAAAAGAGTATTATTTTTACACTAAATTAACAGTGAGGATATCATGAGCTACAGATTGATTTGATACTCAAATTATGAGCAGTATAAATGAAAAACAGATTAACTACATAAAAAAGATGAAATATAAACACTTCACTATCCTTTTACAAAATGCACAACTGATGCATAAATGAGAAAATAATACTCACAGAGCATGAGAGGAAGTGAACAGAGCTCCATACTGATCTATTAATGAAACGCTGTCAAACACACAGTCAGTCTTATAGACTCAACACTTCCTGCTCAAACACAGAAGAAACCATCCTTACATCCCTGATTTCAGAACCGAATAAGAATTTAGAACAAAATAAAGAAAATCTATATCGTCTTTTAATTTTTTTTTGAAAGAGTTCCTCATAAAGAGCCGTGAACAAATTAAGAAAAGTTGTATTAGGTATGTTTATGTTATATATTAGGCATGTTCATGTAGATCACTTTAAACCAAACATTATGAATTACTGTCAGACTAGTTAAAATATGTATGGTCAAATGCTGACAGTCTCAGCCTGACAAAAAGGAAGTATGAAAACACCAGTGTTACCAAGAATTTCTAGGTGATATTGCAACGCAACGACGACCACATCCGGTTTTCATCTCTGTAGAAGAGTGTGAGATGTATGAGTGACTGGCTGGTCAGTGTGAGTCAGGGATGGAAACACATGTATGGCCTCCATAACACCTCAGCAAGTGCCACAGGCTGATCGCCTCCATGCCACGCCGCATTGAAGCAGTCATTTCTGCAAAAGGATTCCCGACCAAGTATTGAGTGCATAACTGAACATAATTATTGACTTTTTTTGTATTAAAAACACTTCTTTTATTGGTCGCATGAAATATGCTAATTTTTTGAGATAGGAATTTGGGGTTTTCATGAGCTGTATGCCAAAATCATCAGTATTAAAACAATAAAGGACCTGAAATATTTCAGTTGGTGTGCAATGAATCTAAAATATATGAAAGTTTAATTTTTATCATTACTGAAAAGGAGTAAGGGGATAGCGAGGTAGCTAGCTTGAAGCCAATGGGGCTGTCGGTAAGAACAGGTCCAGTCACTCAGGTATCAAATTCTTTATTTCTTTTGTGTGCGTGTGGTTTCTACAAAGGAACATAGGAATACAGCATTTAAGGTTACAATAAACAATATATGAGGCATCTACTCATACTATAAAGTTAATCAAATATACATCTGAATAACTAAAGACAATGCCTAAACAGGAAATATAGCAAGCATAAAAATAAACACCTTTAAAGCCAAATTTTAAAAAATACAGAACGATACTAAGTATCAAACAAAAGGCACTTACATGGTCAATTACGCAGGAAAAAAACAAAGAAAGGAGAAAAACTCAGTCCTCTGCACAGTACATCCATGTGCTACAAACAAAGTAACATGCTGTGGGCACAGGTGCAGTTAATAAAGCCAGATATAGAGTCCTGATTGGCTAAGAAATCAGGTGGGTGGAGCTAGAGTTAATATGAAAATTAACAGGCTAAGAGGGGTGTGGCACATGCTTTGCACCTTGTGGATTAAGGGACACAAAACTTCTCAACAATTACATTATGGAAAATAATGAACTTTATCACAATATGCTAATTTTTTTGAGAAGGACCTGTATACAAGGTTTATGTGATAATATCAGAGGTGGTCTTTCAATGATGATCTGTGTACGTAATGAAAACTAGGCGTGAGACCCATGACAATAAGTAGGCCTATTCTGACTAGTGGTCAACCGATATATCGCCACGGCCGATATCAGAAGTTTTTCTGATTGGCCGATGTGTTGGAAGTGGGACTTTTATTATGACGAGTGACGGTCCGTGCGCAGTGAGTGAATGCGAACAGAAGATCAGCTTCACGAGACTCGATCGAAACACTTCAAATCCTTCATTTCAAAATATGCTGTGCTATATCCAGTGGCCCACTGTGTCATATTCATGTCGTTTTCACTGTGTGCTGTATGTAAAATTAGCGTTACCTTGTCAAAAGTCAAAGTAAAAAAAAAGTCTTTATTTGAAAAAATATGATTATCAGTGATTACTGATTAATTACCAGATTACTGAGTGCCCTGTTACAGTGTTTACTTCCTTTTTATTCACATATTCATATATTTTTAAACAATTACTTTATTTGTGAAAAATTCTGTAATAGGATTGCAGATTCAAGAAGTTGCCATCTAAAGTATAAGTATATATATATATATAGCGGCTTTATATCGGCCATCGGCCAACCTGCTCTCTAAGATATCGGCATCGGCCATCAAAAAACCCATATCGGTCGACCACTAATTCTGACTGTCATTATTTTGGCACTTGATTAATAGAGTCTAAATTGGTTAAACCCACAGAGCAGCAGTGGAAAACATGTCAACGTATACAACTGACAGACTTTCTTCCACTCTCAGGCCTCTGATGGTCACTGTGGTTGCAGGCGATTGGTATAGCAATAAGCGTAGAAATGAAATGATGATCACTGCAATGAGAATCAGGATGGAAACAAACACTTCCCCTTTGCTTATATATAAATACCTTATATATACCTATAACATATATATATTTATATTTATGTCATAATATCAAATGTTTAAACCTCCTGTTTAAAAATACATGGCAGATAATAACCTAATGTAACCTTAATTTGATAATGTCATGTTTATTGTATTTGACATATTTAAATTTAAGGGTTTATGATTAGTGCCATTGGCTGATTTTATAAGCTTGAAATATTTGACAGTCAGATATAGTCAGGACTTCTTAAAATAAAATGATTGACATTTATTCAAAGGTTTTCCCCTGGTGGTTCATGCAAACCATATCTTAATTTAGGTTTCTGGTTTAAAGTTAATGATTTATGAACTCTCATGTGCAAATATATTAATCAAGCACAAAATTTTAACATTTGCATATGTGATTGTGATGGATTTATTTCCTAAAGAGGCAGCAACCTCAACACCATAATCCTAAACTACTACTGATGTTAGCAAGTATAATCGTGTCAGTGTTTAATTTAATAACATGAAGCTTTAGTATTTGAGAAAAATTAATTTTGATTAATGAATTGTAAAATAATCACGACCAACATTCTGTTATGTTAACTTGAAGGTGCAGTGTGTTATTTTTAGCGACATCTAGCGGTTCGGCTGCGAGTTGCACTAATGGCGCAGCCCACTGCTCACCCCTCCCTTTCGAAGAACCTACGGTGCCTGAAACTGGACAAACATATCGTCGTCTGAGACAGCAGAGAATAGCCAGAGTAAGCCAAGAGAGTGTAACATTGTCACTGTTTCTGTACCACAGTCCATTATAAACCACATCATGGATAAAGTTTACAAAGCCATAGTCAGGTGAGGATCAAGGGTCTTAATATATAATATAATAATAGTAATCAGCTGATTGTCTCACAAACGTAACCAAAACATTTCCCTCCACATAGCAAACCCATAATACAGCGAGGGAGAAGAAACGACTCGGTTACTAACGTAACCTCGGTTCCCTGAGAGGAGGGAACGAGTATTGCGTAAGTAGCTTACGCTATGGGAAAACTCCTTTTCTCGAGAATATTGAAGTCTTTATGTAAAACGCATTGCAGCTGCACAGCTGACAGCAATGAACGAAGGAGCTCGGTCATTGGCTGTGCTGCGGCAACTTGCTCGAACCAATGACGGGGCGACTCTGAATGCGCGACCAATGAGCGCGCTTCGCGCCCGCGCGCGTCAGAGCCCGCCAAGATGGGCGTGGCCAAGCTATATATTGGGCGCCCCGTCATGAGAGTTCTTTAGGTTAAAACGACTGAAGCGAACTAACCAAGCACAAGCACGGCAGCTTACGCAATACTCGTTCCCTCCTCTCAGGGAACCGAGGTTACGTTAGTAACCGAGTCGTTCCCTTTCGAGAGGTCTCTCCTATTGCGTAAGTAGCTTACGCTATGGGAACACCATGCAAAACGCCGTGCGTGCTGAACTTCGCCTTATGATAGCCAGAGGCAGGTGCCTGAGCTAAAAAGCAAAGTTATCATCCAACTAGCCGGCAGAGGCGAGCTTTATATGTGGGAAAAAATACAGAGCGGCTAGAAGGCGCTCAGTGTGACACAAGCACATACATAATCTAGATGCGAACTCGCAGTTAAACTAGCATCATGCTGATAGCACATTGGAATGCAATGTCGGGACCTGTAGGTTGTAGAACCTGATAAATGTGGACGGTGAGACCCAGCCTTCCGCCGCACAAATATCCTCCATCGGTATCCCGCTCGACCATGCCCAGGAAGAAGCCACACTCCGGGGGGAGTGTGCTTTGACTCCCCAGGGGCATTGAAGTCCCTTAGCTTCATAAGCCAGCGCTATAGCTTCAACTATCCAGTGAGAGATTCTCTGCTTTGAAACAGCGGAACCTTTCGTACGGTCGCCAAAGCATACAAACAGTTGTTCTGTCTGTCTGAATAGGGCAGAACGCTCCAAATACACTCTGAGAGCCCTAACGGGGCAGAGTAGATTAGCGTCGTGTTCGTCTGCTGGAGACGAAAGCGCAGTTAGGGAGATAACCTGTGCTCTGAAGGGAGTGGTGAGCACTTTAGGAATATACCCCTGTTTCGGCCTAAGGACGACCCTGCAGTCGTTAGGACTGAATTCTAGGCAGGCAGCGCTTGTCGAAAGCGCGTGCAGGTCGCCCACTCTCTTGACCGAGGCGAGTACCAGCAAGAGCGCAGTCTTGAGCGAGAGCTGTTTAAGGTGCACGGTTCGGAGTGGTTCGAACGGGGGCCCTTTAAGAGCGTCTAGGACAGTAGCTAGGTCCCAGATCGGCACTGAGGGGGGGCGTGAAGGGTTCATCCTCCTAGCGCCCTTTAGGAAACGAATAATTAGGTCGTTTCTTCCCAATGGACGTTCCATTACAGGGTCGTGTGACGCTGTGATAGTCGCCACATATACTTTGAGCGTGGAGGGGGTGCGGCCCGCCTCCAGAAGCCCTTGTAGAAAAACGAGTACATTCGTAATCTCGCATGTCTCAGGGTTCAGGCCCTTGGCATTACACCAGTCACTGAACACTTTCATTTCTGGGCATATAAGCGTCTCGTGGAGGGCGCCCGCGCCTCAGCGATGGTTTTTAGCGAGGTTCCTGGGAACCCGTTGAGGGGCCATGAATGAAGGGCCCACAGATCGGGGCGGGGATGAAATATCATCCCGCTGGCCTGACTGAGGAGGTCTGGCCTCAGTGGAATCGGCCGTGGTGCAGATTGCATTTGCATCAGATCTGGAAACCATGTTTGGTTCTTCCAGAGTGGGGCTATCAGCAGCACTGCGTTTTTCTCCTCTCTGACCCGACTGATGACCTGTGGCAGCATCGCGATCGGGGGAAAGGCATATAAGGGGCGGCTCGGCCAGCTCTGGGCGAGCGCGTCCGTGCTTTTCGTGAAGAAAAAAGAGCAGTGCGCGTTCTCCTTGGAGGCGAAGAGGTCGATCTCCGCTTTGCCAAAGTTTTTCCATAACCACTGAATCGTCAGCGGGTTGAGAGCCCATTCTCCTGGGAGAATCTTGTCTCTGGATAGCATGTCTGCCCCCTGGTTCAGGGCGCCTGGCACATGCGCTGCTCTCAGCGAGCGCAAGTTGTGCTGGGACCATAAAATGAGTCTCCTGGCCATTGAATGCATGGAGCTAGACCTGAGTCCACCCTGGCGATTTATGTACGACACTACCGTCATGTTGTCCGTTCGGACCAGGACGTGTTCGTTTTTTTTATTTATTTATTTTTTATGTGGGAGCAGGGCTCTGAGAGCCAAAGCGACCGCTTTCATTTCCAGACAGTTTATGTGTAGGCGCTTCTCCGGGTTTGACCAAAAGCCGGAGACAGGCCTGCCCTCTTAAAGGGCCCGCCAACCTATTTTGGAGGCATCTGTCGTTATCATCTTTCTCCTTGTGTTCACACCCAGACTCACGCCTGACTGGTACCAGTCGGCGGCTTTCCAGTGCGTCAGGGCTTTTATACAGCCGTGGTTCGCTCTGATTAAAAAGTGGCCCGAACGCCACGCGTGAGTAGGGACGGGTGAGTAGGGACTCTTTGAGCCAGCGTTGGAGAGGGCGCATATGCAACAATCCTAGCTGGAGTACGGCCGATGCTGAGGCCATGAGACCGAGCATCCTCTGAAACCGTTTGCGCCCTGAATGATGTTGCAAGGCGCCGGATGGTAAGCGCGCGCTCTGATGAGAGACGCGCTGTCATTTGCATCGAGTCTAGAACTATTCCCAGGAAAGAAAACCTCTGGCTGGGAGATAGTATGCTCTTTGCAAAATTGATTCTTAGACCCAGGCATTCTAAATGGCTGATAATCCAAGATCTGTGTGTTATTAACTGACTCTCTGATTGTGCTAGAACCAGCCAATCGTCGAGATAATTCAGTATTCGCACTCCCCTTCGTCTTAGGGGGGAAAGTGCTGCATCCATACATTTCGTGAATGTACGGGGAGCCAGGGACAGGCCGAACGGAAGTACTGTGTACTGGTATGACTGTCCCTCGAAAGCGAATCTCAGAAACGACCTGTGATGAGGCGTTATTGGAATGTGAAAGTAAGCATCTTTCAGATCCACTGAGAGAAACCAATCTCCTGGGCGTACTTGCGCGAGGATATGCTTGGTTGTTAACATTCTGAACGAGCGAATCATTAGTGCTTTGTTCAGGTGTCTGAGATCTAGGATGGGGCGGAGACCGCCATCCTTTTTCGGGACGAGAAAATAGCGGCTGTAAAAACCTGTCCCGCTCAGAGAGGGGGAAAACAGTTTCCACAGCGCCCTTTTCTATTAGTTTGCGCACCTCGGTGCGTAGAACATGTGAACACTCCTTTATCACTTTCGTCTCGACCACAGTCGTAAAACGTGGTGGTCTGCGAGCGAACTGGAGCGAGTATCCGTGCTTTACTATATTCAATACCCATTTCGGCATATCTGGAATGTTTTCCCATGCCGCTGCGTGTACAGATATGGGCTGAATACAGGCTAGGGGCGGGCCGCTGTGACGTAGGGACCTGGCCAGCGAATCGCCTGAGCTCGTAGCTCTCAGAGGCGCGGGCGCGCGCTGAGCAGCTGAGTGAATGGGCGCGTGTGTGATTTCAACAGCGTGTGTTTGTAAAACTCGCAGCCTGAGCTGAGGTTGTGTTTGACACTGTAAGGACAGTGTTTATAAGTGGGGGTGCATAAACAGTGTTAGGCACACGCGTCACCTTTATAATGTTTCCCGCTTTTACTGGGGATGAATTTATAACTGTGTGAACAGTGCTTGTGTGTAGTGGTGCGTACATGACCGTAGGCACGTGATCTACATTCATGGGAAGCGCAGCCTGAGCTGGGAATGAATTTGGCACTGTTTTGACAGTATCTGGGAATGCACACTTTGTGGACATGTTAACCCTTAGTGACGCAGGCAGAAAAAGACTATTTTTTGTGTTTTCTGTGCGTCGCCGTAAAAACGGCGTTTGTTTGCAGATGAGCGAGCTCTGTGACTGGCCCATTGACTGCTGAATGGACATATCCAGCCGCCTGTAAGGGGACTGGGTAATGTTTGAGCTTTTGCAGAGAGAGTGGTCCGGCTTTTGCGAGACACGCACTCTCTCTTCTCATTTCTGTGGCTAGGACGGCTTTTGAGAGCGCGAGCGGCGTCGAGCGTCAGCCTGAGAGGCGGTGGGAGCTGTTCTAGCCCGCTGCGGCTGTGGCGGTCTCTGTCTGCTCTGCGATGAGCTGGAGCGCTTTGGCAGGAAAAGACGCATAGCTTGTGAAGCGTTCTGGGCCTCAGTGAAGCGTTCGGCGAAACCTTTAACCGCCGGTCCAAACAGCCCGCTGGTGGAGATAGGCGCGTCGAGAAATGGCGCCTTATCCGCGTCCTTCATCTCAGTCAGAGTCAGCCACAGATGGCGCTCGAGAACAGTCAAATTAGCCATAGCACGGCCAATAGACTGGGCGGTGGCCTTCGTGGCTCGCAGAGCTATATCAGTTGCGCTGCGTAGGTCCCTGCAGGCTTCGGGTTCGGGGCCAGACTCGTCCATAGAGCGGAGAAGCTTGGCTTGGAACACTTGAAGTACCGCCATTGAGTGAAGCGCTGATGCAGCTTGGCCGGCGGCGGCGTAGGCGCGACCGGCGAGAGCAGAGGTAGTGCGGCAGGGCTTCGAGGGGTGGGAAGCTTTGGCTTTCCATCCGGTGGTGGAGGGCGGGCAGAGATGATTGGCCACGGCCTCCTCGAGGGGCGGCGTTCCCTCGTAGCCTCTTTCCTTCGCGCCGTCCACTGAGGAGAGCGAAGAAGAAAAAGAAGGCTTTAGGCGCGCAGAGTGGGGGGCTTTCCATGACTTGGCGGAGAACACCAATCGAGCCCGAGGTCCTCCACGGCCTTCGAGAGGATGCGGATAATCTCCGTATCCATGGTGGAGCCCGCACTCGTGCTAGCTAGCGTCGACGGGGCGGGGTCGAAAGTGGAGCCCGGCCAGTCGTCAGATGCAGCGTCGATGGACAGGCTTTCATCCACTCCCCCGTCGTCCTCGGACGCGCCGAAAGTCACAAGGCCCACCGCTCTGCTAGAGGGGTGTGGGTCCGGCTGAGTGAACTGAACCGGCGGTGGGGAAGGCAAGAGCGGCGGTGAAGCACGCGGAGACTGGCGTGACGTCACTGAGCTCAGGTTCAGAAAGCCTCTGTGAGCGGCGTTTTTTTTATTTATTTATTTTTTTAAAGCGCGGCTCAAACAGAGGGGTGGCGGCGATGGGCTCGCTCGCGGCGAAAGCGGCGAAGCGAGCCCGCAGTGTGGAGAGACCCAGGTCGTCACATTCCGGGCATCCGCCCTTGGTCAAAGCAGCTTCTGCGTGGTTCCGGCCCAGGCAGTGAGCGCAGATGATGTGACGATCCCCGTCCGGGAGAAGGTCTCTGCACGACGCGCAGGAAGGCATTTGAAACAACGCCTCAGAAAAATTGCTCTTTTTCAAATGTCGCGGGGCGAACAGATGTAAAATACTTGCGTGTGTGGCGCGCCGGATGGCTCAGTAGGATGGTGTTCGAAGGCGGCTGAAGGTGCCGACGTCCTCGTAGCAATCCCACTGGTATGCTTTTCCACGGCGGCGAAGGCTTTCAATAATCCGGAGGATCCAGCGAAGAAGGTGTTCGCTGAAGGAGATAAAATCTAAAGAACTCTCATGACGGGGCGGCCAATATATAGCTTGGCCACGCCCATCTTGGCGGGCTCTGACGTGCGCGGGCGCGAAGCACGCTCATTGGTCGCGCATTCAGAGTCGCCCCGTCATTGGTTCGAGCAAGTTGCCGCAGCACAGCCAATGACCGAGCTCCTTCGTTCATTGCTGTCAGCTGTGCAGCTGCAATGCGTTTTACATAAAGACTTCAATATTCTCGAGAAAAGGAGTTTTCCCATAGCGTAAGCTACTTACGCAATAGGAGAGACCTCTCGAAAGGGAACAAATGAAACTATGCAACTATATATTTTTTCTAACAGGGTAGTAAAAGTTTAGCTGGCTAAATACGAGCTGTTACTGTGGCTGAGCTGGTTGTAAAGCCTTGTTTAAACTCGACGTGAGCCCAAAGGTGCGCGCGGCAAAAAAATGACATGATTGTAACAGCGCGTGCGCCTCCGCATCCCCTAGACACCATTTACTACAAACAATAGGCTTTTTTTCTCTGATTTTGAAAACTCTTCGCGATCGACTTAAAATGCTTCCAAGATCGACTTGTCGACCGCGATCGACGGGTTGGTGATTCCTGTAACGTTACTGTTTTACGGTCAATGACAAGAGTACTAATCAGCAGTCTCCTGAACATAACCAGCACATTTATCCCCACATAGCAAAGCCATAACACAGCGAGGGAGAAGAACTAAGTTACATGAAACAATCCAACTACATATTTTACACCACTGACAAGGGAAAAGTCACTACTCACGGTGTTTATGGCTAGCTTCTAGCTTTCTGCTGCTTCTCTTTCAAGGTAGTGACGGAACGCGCTCTGTAGCGCTGTTTGTTCGCGTTGGGCTACGGTAGAAACATGGCGTCACAATATGTCGACCTTCATAGAAGGGGGCGCCCCGGTTATGTAGATATAAATGTCTCATTCTAAGGTAATAAAAACATTACGGTTTATTAAGTAAGTTCTTTATACACCACTGAAAACATAGTTATGGATGTCATATTGCATTTCTGTTAATAGATACTCAAAATTTTTACACATTGCACCTTTAATCAGTTCAAAAATATAATTAATATGCGATCAGGTCCTGTTAGTTTGAACTTTATTCAGGGTTCTTGTATATTTGAAACATGTGAGAATAATCAGTGACCGGAGATAAAGAGCTGTTAGACAGTGTGTGTGTGTGTGTGTGCTTCAAGCTGCTCAAAATAACCTCTGAATGAAACACTCAACAAGTCCCTCAGCGAACTTCCTTACATTAAAGCCATTGTCAAAGTGCTAGTTCAAAACCAAGATGACACACTCACTAGTTTACTACGGTTAATACACAAAATTACACGAAATATACACGCAGCCTTGTTCATTACCGGTGCACGCTTTGGATTTAATCGGACGAAGCTCAAATAAATTTTCACTTGTCGCGTGTTTTAGTCTTCAAATAAAGTTCAATGTCTCTACTCCAAGTGTACGTTGTTTTTAATCTACTAAACTATTTTACAAATCCAGTTTTATTCCAAATATGAAAGAAGAAAACACAAGCAAAGGCGTTGGTGGAGGAGCAGACACTGAACAGAGCTGGTTGAGTCTACGCGGTTCTCATGTTTAGTCTACACGGTTCTCATGCTTCGGTTAAATGAGCAGCGGCTCATTGTTGATCAGTCAGATTGTGTACTCCAGATTCCAGATTCTGTACCAGATTCATTCAGAAAAATCATGGCAGAAACCGCTCCAGCATCCGCGACCAAAGCGGCCAAGAAGAAATCAGCCGCCAAAAGCAAGAAAGCAGGTCCAAGCGTCCGCGAGCTGATCGTCAAGGCTGTGTCCGCATCTAAAGAGAGGAGCGGTGTGTCCCTCGCCGCCCTGAAGAAAGCGCTCGCTGCCGGTGGATACGATGTGGAGAAGAACAACTCCCGCGTCAAGACCGCCGTCAAGAGTCTCGTTGCTAATGACATCCTGGTCCAGACTAAAGGAACCGGCGCCTCGGGCTCCTTCAAACTCAACAAGAAACAGAGCGAGACCAAGACTAAACCCGCCAAGAAAGCGGCTCTTAAAGCCAAGAAGCCCGCAGCCAAGAAACCCGCTGTCGCTAAGAAACCCAAAACTGCAGCAGCAAAGAAGCCCGTCGCTAAGAAATCTCCGAAGAAAGTGAAGAAACCCGCCGCTAAAAAGGCAACGAAGAGCCCCAAGAAGACAAAGAAACCAGCGACTCCTAAGAAAGCAGCCAAGAGCCCGAAAAAGACAAAGGCTGCAAAACCCAAAACGGCGAAACCTAAAGCCGCCAAACCTAAAAAGACAGCAGCCAAAAAGAAATAAACTATTTTTTTACATTTCTTTTGAAATCAAAAAGGCTCTTTTAAGAGCCACACACTAATTCATTGTAAAGAGGATTATTTTATCGGTCATCTCAATGAAGAATATAATATATAATATATCGGTCATCTCATCTCAAAATAATGGGCCCTTTATGTTAATGTGCAAATACATTTCGACATTAAATTTGACGATAATGTGAACGTTTTGATGAAATCTTAAGTATATGCGTAGACGTCATTAGAAATGTTTAAAGCAGTAAACTATAAAACGTCACAGCTTCAAGACCAACTTAATACATTTTAATCAATTACCGGTATGTTTGTTTTCAACCAGAAAAAGTAATAATGAGCAAGGCAAGATTATTCGAATAGCAGTTTATACATAATGGTAATTCCGAGTTCTTTACATAAAAAAACCCAATAAGCATTAAGAAATAAAAACTGAAGGAACCAATTAATAAAAATTAAAATACATTAAAAGGAAGCTAAGCGGCTGTTGAAATGAGGTACTACTGAGTGAAGTGATAGAGGTGTCAGTAGTGGAAAGGGGGTTGGGTTTGGAGGGAAGCTCACTGATTGGCTCGATGATGTGTTCAGACTCCAGCCAATAGGAGACTAGCGAGCTTTCATTTAAAACTCAGAACACAGCTGTCGAAAGGATCACTGTAACTTTTTTCTTTAAAATAAAGAATCAACAACTGTAAACTGCAATGAGTGGGCGAGGAAAAACCGGGGGAAAGGCTCGCGCTAAGGCCAAGACTCGCTCTTCCAGGGCGGGACTGCAGTTCCCCGTCGGCCGTGTTCACAGGCTTCTCCGCAAAGGCAACTATGCCCAGCGCGTCGGTGCCGGAGCTCCGGTGTATTTGGCCGCTGTGCTCGAGTATCTGACCGCTGAGATACTGGAGTTGGCTGGAAACGCCGCCCGGGACAACAAGAAGACCCGCATCATCCCTCGACACCTGCAGCTGGCGGTACGCAACGACGAGGAGTTGAACAAACTTCTGGGTGGCGTGACCATCGCTCAGGGTGGTGTGTTGCCCAACATTCAGGCCGTGCTGCTGCCGAAGAAAACCGAGAAGCCCGCGAAGGGCAAGTAAACTGACGGAAGTTTCTCTTCAAACCAAAGGCTCTTTTAAGAGCCACCCAATTTCTCCAAGAAAGAGTGATTTAATTCGTCCGTTTTTTAATTGATTTCCTATTAAAGTTCGTTTGATAAACAAAAAGAAAAAAGTGGCACAAGAATGCCTATGAATTGAATTTTTTTTTTAAATCTGACTGGAAATGCATGTTCTCAGATAATTTTAATGAGTGACTTGTTTGATAGTCTATAGGATTTAATGAGTGTATTAAAGTGCATACAGTTTTATTAACATAGCTAAAAATATTTAAACTGATATATTGATATCAATACAATACATTTTGACGTGGTTAAGTATATGTAACCTACTTGTAGTGTGTGGGTGACGTAGAGATCACCCATTGGGTATATCAAATGAGGAAGTGCGTATTTAAATGGGCTGTGCCAGTAGGGTGATGCGATCGGTTGTAACACCCGCCCTATTGGTTGGTTATCATTCCGGCTCGACGTGCTGCAGGAGAAAAGGTATGCTTAAGTGTTTGCGTTTGATCTGTTTGCTGGGGATATGGCAATAAATATTCTTTGTTGGCGCTGGTAGTATGCGAATCAGTTGGACCACTTGACGAGCAGGTAGTCTGGGGTTGGCCAGTTGTCTATTCAGGTGAGTGGCGTTCACGTGGGTTCGGGGTTGGTGTATGTGCGCTTATAGTGTGTATCATTGCAGCGTTCTGTGGCGTTGCCGTTTAGTGGCGTCTGCACTTCGGCTGCAACTCATCTACGTAAGGGAAATCGTCATCCGTGGTATGTATTGAGTATTTCTGCCATTAGAATTGATTTGACCATATCTGGACTCTTAAAATCTTTGTATTGGATAGGCTGGGTATCACATGCTGCAGTAGCACGAGCAGCCCGGTCGGCGCTGTTGTCTCGCCCGGATTTTACGATTGTGTTTTTTTCTTTGTGTGTGTGTTTTCAGTCAACCTGGATTGTTTGTTTGTCTAGAAATGCAATGGTGAATTTAATTGTCTAGTTTCTTTTTTAAAATTGATTTTCAGTTCTGTTGTTTGTGTTTTTCATTTAATCGATTTATTGAATAGTTTGACCTATTTCGTTGCTTTTTGTTGTTGTGGTGCGATCCGTGACTAAAAGGAGTTTTCTTGTGTTTGTAGATTCAGTATTGTTATTTTCCTCTTTTTGTATGATTTTGTGATTATTGGGAATGCTGGGTTTTGGGGCATAGAAGACCAGCTGACTGTTCCATCTCGACCTAATTCATTTGTTTTGTATTATTTTGACAGTGACGAGAAGTTGGATATTGTATCGTCTGTTTATTCTTTGTATTTCCATGCAGGAGCTGAGGGCCACTTACGCGGGTGTCCTAGGGCTGTGGTAGTGGGGTCTCCCGTTCACGTGAGAGTGCTGTGTTTCACCAGTGTGGTGTGGTGGGAGTATTGAGTGAGCTTGTTTTGATTTCTTTGGAGGTCACTTAAAGCCGGGGGTGCCCGAGGTGGATGTCCTTCAGCCCTGTATGGTGGTGTTGATGAATGTGTTTGGAATGTATGTGTTATTTTGATTTGCTTTATTGAGGTGATTGTTGCTGTGTATGGACATTCAGTTTTTTGGATTAGTTTTTTTCTTTTCTTTTATTTTTAATTCTTGTGTGTCCAGTTGCAATTGAGTATTTTGTATAATGCTCCATTTGAGGGGTTATTTATTTATATATATATATATATTTTTTTATAATATGTCTGAAGTTTGTTGAATAAAGTGTATTTTTTTTAGAACCCATGACTCTGCCCAGTTACTCGCTGATAACGGACCTGTGTGCTTTGAGTACATAAAAGCCAGTGGCTTGTAATATATTTTTAGGGTGCAAGTCCCTAGATGGCGTAGTCGACAACCAAAATTATATCAATAGCCTAATTATTTTTGTAGTTTAGGCTGATTCCTGTCTTGCTGGTACTAGCCATGCGGCCACATACTTATCTCAGTTTAAGTAAGTCCAACTCTACACAATAATATAACTCAATATTTTAAAAATCAATCACGGGTTTTGCTGTACAAATTTATACCTGATTTCGCCTATTCTGTTTTCATGTAGGCTATACATAGAGAAACAAAGGATGTTTGGGCGGGAAACACAAACTATCGTCTCTTCTTTAAAAACAGGTGGCCCACAGCCATTGGCCAACTGTCATTTAAAGACGCTGGGCAATAACCAATCAAATGCCTCTGAAGCAAAGCCATCCAATGAGCGCATGGCAGCCATAGGCTTAAAAGGCGCTGTGTTTTAGTGACTGGACTATTCATTCGTTCGTCTTGTTCACAGCAACACCTAAACTCCTTTGAAACAATGGCAAGAACCAAGCAGACCGCTCGTAAGTCCACCGGAGGAAAAGCCCCGAGAAAACAGCTGGCCACTAAAGCCGCCCGTAAGAGCGCACCCGCTACCGGTGGCGTTAAGAAGCCTCATCGCTACAGGCCCGGTACCGTGGCGCTGAGAGAGATTCGGCGTTATCAGAAATCCACTGAATTGTTGATTCGCAAACTGCCCTTCCAGCGTCTGGTGAGAGAAATCGCCCAAGATTTCAAGACGGATCTGCGCTTCCAGAGCTCGGCTGTCATGGCCCTGCAGGAGGCGAGTGAGGCTTATTTGGTGGGTCTGTTTGAGGACACCAACTTGTGCGCCATCCACGCCAAGAGAGTCACCATCATGCCCAAAGACATCCAGCTGGCCCGCCGCATCCGTGGAGAGCGCGCTTAAATCCATAGTAATCATACAAACCCCAAAGGCTCTTTTAAGAGCCACCTCAAGTGTCTAAAAAAAAGAGGTTTCCTTTATTGAAGTTTTCTTTTTTTTGCGTTTAGCCAGTGAATGCTTTTGATATTGCTGCTGAAGTAAAACTATTTATCAGAACTAAACGCAACTTAAGTAACCAATTCAATTTGAATCTGTTTTGTGATGTTCAAGATTGCAATAGTTGAAATTGAAAGTGTTAAGTATGCTTTTTTATATATATTTCATACTGGAAATAAATGTGGTTTAAATAAGACAAGTGTCTTTCATTTAAACCCCATTTCCAGTATGAAGCTTAAAGGAAAACTCTACTTCATTGGAATGTAGGAGAGGCTTCTCATTGCAGAGCCATGGCTGGAGTGTGCAGGACGGAAGACAAAAAAAAAAAAAAACTAATAATCATGCCATATGTAACTTAAATTCTAATTTCTAATCATGTTATTTTGAGAACTAAGTATTTCTCTCTGGATTCTTGACTGTTCTGAGTGTTACGGCTTATGTCTTTTAGAATTATGTGTATGTGTTTCTGAGTGTTTGTTGCAGGAGAAGGTGTGTCTTGCACTCAAGCCAGCGGAGATGCTGATTGGTCTGGTTCTGATTGGCTTGGTTTTGATTGGCCTAATCCTGGTTCCTTGAGAAGGACCACCCCAAACACACTATGGAGGCCGAATGCGTGCCATTTGTTTTGCTCTGTCTTGATTTCCTCTGTGATTGTGTGCCTTTTGTAAAACTTTAGATTTATAACTATAAGATTGTTTTGAATTACTTTAAACTTCAGTTATATTGTGTAAATACAATTAAGGGAAGTAGGGAGTGTGATGCCATTTCTTTTGCATAATGTTTATTCTAAGGAGTTGGGGAAGTTGCATTGTATTTTTCTTTTATTTCTTTTAGGGAATTTAGAGGGTACTAAACTAGTTATTTTTGTTTATTATTTTGGCCTTGTCCACTCCTGAATTTAACCCCTTTGTTTCTGGTTTTCCCGATTTTTGTTAATGTATATTTGTTTGAACATTTATCTTTGAGTGAGCGCACATTTATGTTGTGGCTGGCCCTAGACGGTGAGGCACAATTTAATCGATTGAAATTGATTACACCTTTCTATTTCTTAACAAACTGCTCTCTTGGGTAAATACTGCACAATGTAGAAGTACATGGTCTATATGCTTCACTACAGGATACACCAGTTTTATGTTTACCTATTGTGAAAATTTAACAAGTTAAACCAGAATGTCCTATACAGAGTTGTGTAATAATTATATCTTCTTACCCTCGCTTTACCAACTTGTTTCTGGATATTGAGGTGCTGATTTCCCTGTCACACAGTTCTTTGGCCAATTTGTTGACTATCACCTTTTACACCCAAATGTGCAGGATTAAACCCATTTTCTGTATTCGAAGAAGATTTATATATATTAATAATTGTCTTGTTGTTGACTCCCCACTTAAATGTATTTATAGCGGACAGAGAGTCTGAACAAATAACTGCCCTTGGCTTTACATTGAATAGCCAACAAAATTGCTATCAACTCTGATGTACAAATGGATGCATAATTGTTGTCCTTTTCTGAACGCTGACTTTGACCCATCTTTAAATATATAGTCTTGAACAATATGCGTCACCTAAATACTGCTGGACAACAACCTTCTTATAGTTATAGATTTTTCATTCTTAATTTTATATTGTAGATCAAAATCTACCCGAGGCGGCGTAGGACACAACCAAGGAGGAATATTTGGTTACAATAGAGGACATATTGGAATTTCAGTAATGTCCAGATAGCATATTTAGTTGCTGTCCAATCAAAACTGATCTAAAAGCCCCACAACATATTCTTAATGATTGTGCCTGAACTGTTTTAAATTTCTTAATCAAGGACGACTTTGATGCAGATCCATAAATAATACATAATCAATTACTGACCTGATTAATGGACAATATATTTGTTGAAAAGATTTTCGACTAGCTCCCCATTCCATTCCTGCATATATTGTTAGATTTTTTTTTCTTTTTTCTAACAATATCTGTATTTGTGTCTTGAAAGTTAACCTGGAATCCATCCATATCCCTAAATGTTTACTTCTATTTATAACTTCTATAACTTGTTTGAGTACCTTACCGTATAGTTTTACTTTTATTTCAGGGATACAATTTCTCTTCGCAAAACAGACTAGTTGAGTTTTAGCAACTGACAGTTGAAAACTCCATTTGTTGGCCTATTTTTCCACTTTATTAATCGCTGTTTGTAAGACTTGTGTTACATGTGATGCATACGACAGCTCTTCCATATCGCTCTATCATCAGCATAGAGAGATCTTCATATCTTTTTTGAAAAACATAATTTATCATGATATTAAATAATATTGGACTGCATACACTTCCTTGTAGTACCATTATCTATTTGATATATTCTGGTTGATCCAATCCTTACCTGAACTGTTCTATTAAGCAAAAATCTAATTTAACCCAGTTAAAGGGATAGTTCACCCAAAAATGAAAATTCTGTCAGTATTTACTCCCCCTCATGTTGTTCCAACCCCGTAAGACCTTCGTTCATCTTCGGAACACGAATTAAGATATTTTTGATGAAATCTGAGAGCTGGATCACTCCTCTATACTAGTCCATAGGCTTCTTCAGGGATTGAAACTTGCCGGCCTCGAAAAGTTATTAAAGACATCATTAAAATAGACCAAGTGACTACAGTGGCTCAATCTTAAGTTTATCAAGCGACGAGAATACTTTTTGTGCGCAAAAACAAACAAAAATAACGACTTTATTTCAACTATTCATTTCCTTCTCTGTGGGCCTCTAGTCAGTTAACCTAGTGTGATTGCGTAGAGATACGTCACATGTAGGCTCACTATTGGCCGACGCTGGTCATGTGTGTGATGCGTGTGACGTACAACAACAGAAGCTTACGCTGTTACACTAGTGAACTGACTCGAGGCCCACAGTGACTGGTTGAACTAAAGTCCTTTTTTTTTTTTTTTTTGCGCACAAAAAGTATTCTCGTCATTTGATAAACTTAAAGGCACACTATGCAGGAATTCTGTTTTTGTCAAACAGCGACCCCTAGAGTCGCTGTGGAATACTTGCCCCCCCCCCCCCCACTGGTACCTGTTCGGTAGGATAGAAGTGTCGGGCATGCAACAGGCACAGATAGACTCGGAAGATACTGACCAGGTAATGTTTCACGATTTCATACAAATATTAGGCTACTACATAGTCTACTGAACTACTGATGATGGTAAAAGGATAATAATAACTATATGTCAAGTGTTAGACTACTTTATAATAATAAAGTATCCTACCGCGTTTGCTGGCTTATAACGTTTTTACATGATTGCTGCTAAATCACAAGTAAATAGCCTATAGTCTAGGACTACTGTATAATTTCATTTGTGTTTTTTGATTGTAATGTATACATTACAAAATGCCAGATGACATCAATAAAGTTAAATGTACGTCACATTATTTCATAACATTTGCCGTTGTAATGTCATTAGACATGATTATTGCAATTTATCATAATAGTTTGCAAATTGTGTTCGTTTACACTTTTTACAACCTCTAGGCTTATTTGTGTCCTGATGTGAGATATTGACAACTGCTCCAGAGCTGGTCCGAGCCTTTTGGGGGCCCTAAGCAGAATTTGATTTGGGGGCCCCCTCCCACTACGCGAAGTCACCTGTGCTTGACGATTATTGACACAAATGTCACGCAATAATGATACATTATAAATGAATACAGTGAGGTTATGTATTAATACAAAATAAATACTTAATAAAAAATAGATGCCTACTTAAAAAAAAGTTTTAACTTTTACTTTACTCTTTTACTAACTATTTGAAACTTCTTAAAACAAACTGTCTCAAAACATATAAAATTAATTATTTGCTAAAATAATGACAAAACTGAGAAATCAGAAACATAAGAGCAAGGGTTCAACAATGACAATTATTGTTGAAAACTGTAAAAATATTATTTCTCAACTGTCTCAATACAGTGTAACTGTCCTCAAAATCTTTTTTATTATTATTATTGTAACAGTCTTTGTTGGATTGTACGTGACATAATCCAACAAAGTCTGTTACTATAATACCGGTAATGATGTACTGGCGCTCCTTGTATGTGTGAATGCAATCTATTTTTCCCCTCGGGGCTTGCCGTACATAGGAATGGGTCGTGCGCAGTGCGCACTTGGTACTGGAGTGTCGCGGGTTTTTGGAGTTTAGTGATCTGATGTGTGGCATAATAAAGTGGAGAAGAGTTCAAACTGCTATGTTTATTATTTATTCAAACTGCTACCCTTCTGGTACCCTTACACCTAGAAGGTTAAGTTCCCCTGCGGCTATTTTCTCCAACTTAAACCGATACCGTGACTATGCGCAGTTGCGCACTATGAATTGTCTATGCACTTGCGAGGTGTCTAGATTATGCGCATGACTTAAACGCTGGCAGACACAGCAGCAGTTGTTGGCAGGTATATTGATCATGAAATCAGAATTTTCTTGTCTTGAATTATTCATTGGGGCCCCCTGGCCAGCCGCTTAGTTCGCTTATGCCTCGGGCCGGCCCTGAACTGCTCTCATGATAATCTCATGTTAAATTATTGGACTGGTCTAATTATCAACAATGGATGAATGAACGGCATCGTAAAAAATGACATACTACAAGCAAGCGCAACAACATACAATATAGAATGCAAACAAATTTACAAATAAGATATTTACTTACTAGTCCATCAACAAGATTGCCAGGTCAGCATTGCTGTTGCATCCAGTGCTGCTTTTTAGCTCGCGCCAACGAGTAAATGCCCGACGAGTGGGACTCTTGTCCGGTTCCTCACGCGGTCAGATTCTCTTTTCCTTTTCCTAGTCTCTTCCGACCGCGTTTTCTTTACTTTTTCCATCTTCGACTCGAATATCACGTCTGAAATGCGCGAAAGTGTCTTCGTACTTCATATGTTGTTGTTGATCTATGGATGTGTGTGACGTTGCCGTAAAGCATTTCGTGATTCTCGCAAGATTTGTCGGGGGCGCTCCTCGTAAACTTGCATTGCTGGTTTTTCCAGCGACAACCCCCCCCCCCCAAGCTTTACTACCAGGATGATTCGCCCTACTATGAGTTTGTTTACCACCGAAATGACTTTGAAGCTATTAAGGTAAAATTCTTGCATAGTGTGCCTTTAAGATTGAGCCACTTGGACTATTTTAACGATGTCTTTAATAACTTTTCGGAGCCTGCTGTGCAATCCCTGAAGAAGCCTATGGAGGAGTGATCCAGCTCTCAGATTTCATAAAAAATATCTTAATTTGTGTTCCGAAGATGAACGAAGGTCTTACGGGGTTGAACAACATGAGGGACAGTAAATACTGACAGAATTTTCATTTTTGGGTGAACTATCCCTTTAAACATTCTGCCTTGAATCCCTAATTGTTCCAACTTTATTAACAGCCCCTCTGTTGAGTTATGTTACTCTATTGTTGTAGATAGCGTTGCATTCAGAAGGAAAGATTGGACGATAGAGATTAATCATCTTTAGCCCTTCTTGACATATTTATTTTTAGCTGCAGACACATCAGTCTCATGGTCGAACAGCATTGAGTTATATTTTTCTTAGCTACGGTAAATCAACTGGGACAAACATTAACACAAATGCGTCCTCTATAGCCTGCACATTAGTGCCCCCCTGTGGTATAAACATATGCACAATCCAGAACAGTACTGCATTACATTATACAATATACAACTGAGGACATAATGAACAAATTTTAACACCCTCCTGTCCTTTCTTATGTCTCTAAACATATGACAGCATCAAATGACATGCGTCATTGACGAAAGCCACTCTGGTGAGGTGGAATAATCCCTTTCCTTTCTAAAATGTAATTGAATCTACGCACAATCATACGTTCCATTATCTTGCACAAATTTGGTATATAATATGTAGCATCTTGGCTGACTTTAATACAGGGGTAATAACCCAGTTTAAACGAAAAAGGAAGTCTCCCTGTGCACTTTATTAAAAAGTGTTTGCATAACTACCCCAACAGTTATTTTTAATTAATGTAATGAAAATTACACACCAAAATGATCATTATAAGGTCTTTTCTACTTTGTTCTCTATTTATTTTCATAAGAAAAAAGTTATCTATTTTTGGGTAAATGTAAAGACCCCTTCACACCAAAAGTGAAATAATACGCATGTGTGTAGTAGAGGGTGCATGCAGCTCAAATAAACCTTTCAGCTGTGCTGCTGTTCTGGATAACAGAAGAATAGGACGAAGGAGAAAAAAGGAGAGAAAAAAAATCTATAGTCATTTTTGCTTATGGTTTAACTGAATCATCGAAGGTCAGAAGCAAGTACATTGGTCAATAAAGTGAGATCAAATGCATAAAAAATTATGTTTTATTTAACATATGTAGTTATTGGAGGTTTGCATAGTATTCTGATTCTGCATTTCACGTATTGTATTCATTTTGAGGAATATTGAATCTTTTTTTGTGTAAGTCAGATGTGTAAATGCACGCTCACATTTAGTCTAGAACTACAATAACCATCATGTTCACACACAATGGCTCTGGACTTGGATTCGTCTCAACATGTGGACAGGAGAGTTGTCAGTCAATAAATGGGAAAACAAACTATAACTTGCATTACTAATTTGAAAAAATAATTCAGATGATTGGTTGTACATTTGAAAAATAATACGTTTCTTTACTAGTTACTTGAAAAAGTAATCTGATTACTTAACTCAAGTTACTTGTAATGAGTTACTCCCAACACCACCGTTTCACCTATTTAACTGCCTCATATGTTATTCTCTCTTTCATCCTGACGTTCTGGATTTTTACAGCGTCCCTATGCGCCACACATCCCCCAAATCCAGCACTGTGTTCACCTCCACAGTTACAGAATTTTAACTGTGTCCCTTGCTCACTTATTTATTGTATTTATTTATTTATTTAACAGGGACCATACAGTCAAACATAGTTACAATACAAAGCCTGTAACTGATGCGCAGCATATAGAGTTGATAGCTAATGCTAATTTTCAACTCCTGTCCCTGGTTGGGCATTTTTAAGTACATTATAAAACCGATACATAAAAATAGAAAACATTCACATTTCTTTAAACACACACACACACACACACACACACACACACACACACACACACACACACACACACACACACACACACACACACACACACACACACACACACACACACACACACACACACAACCAGAAAAACAACAATAGTTAAAAATGGTTACAGTTTTGGTTTGCCTTTAGCCACAACTTAATCCTGGAAGTGAACTTTTTCAAGTCATATATGAACTTAATGTCAGATGGTAACGAATTCCAGAGTCTACTGCTCTTAACAGAAAAGGCTGTCTGTGCGAAGCTTGTCCTACAGTATGGTATTGTACAGTTATGATTTGTGCTACTTCTGGTAACTCTTTTGCTGCTCTGTATTTGAATAAATTTACTAAGTGGCTCGGGTGCTAAATATTAATACACTTGAAAATTAATTAAAAAAAACATAAATTACTAAAGCTTAATATATTATATTTCTCAAGGATGTAACAGTGATGGTAACGGATTGGTTTCTTATCCATAATTTTTATTGCTCGATTGTAAAGTGAACCAATGTGTTTTGTTGCAGACGGGGCTGCTTGCGCCCAAACTGTCATGCAGTATGAAATATGCGAAAAGACCATTGCATGCATGTACAGTAGGGCTGCCTGGTTTGGTATGTAATTTCTGATCAGTTTAAAACAATTAAGATTACTTTGTATTGTTTTAGAAATTTTCTTTATATGTTCAGGAAATTTAAGTGACTTACCATAGTCATCATGGTTACCACTACATCTAGCACATTGCTGTTTTCCCTTACAGACTGCAGCAACATGCCCATATTTTTGACATTTAAAACATCTGATTGGAGGTGGTACATATGCTCTTACCACATAACGGACATATCCAATGTACACTCTCTCATACAGAAAAAATATCATATCCTTGAAGGGATAGTTCACACAAAAATGAAAATTAGCCCATGATTTATTCACCATCAAGCCATCCTAGGAGTATATGACATTCTTCTTTCAGACGAATACAATAGGATTAAAAAAAAATGTCCTGGTTCTCCCAAGTTTTATTAAGCTACCAAGCTAACCTTACTAGCTCTATTACTCGGCATTGTACAACTCACCGATTGTCCAAGCATTGATTTTATTCCCTGTGCCACTTTCTGTGGTTTTTCATTTTTATAGAAAATTAGAAGATTTAAATTTATCAGAGTCTTGGCACTCTCTATATCACCTAACTTACAGATTTTTTTAATGCCATGGTTCATTTTAGTGGATTAATCAAATTACTTTCCACAAATTCTCAAGATTGGCAATTCCTCCTATAATTTCCTCCTGTATTCCTACCGCTAGAATTTTCCTCCATCTCAGGAAACATTTCCTTCCATCAATGCTCCAATCACAGTCCAGCGTTGTCAACCGCCCGACCCTCCACTCGGAGAGTAGCGTGTCGGGTGACGTTTACTAGAACCGCCCATACATCTGGTTTCAACTAGGTCCGCTAGCCGACTATAAACCTCTCCTCTCCGCTATCTTTTCTGTTTTCTGTTTTGAGAGTAGAAGTATATCTATCGACATGTCTGGAAGAGGAAAAGGCGGTAAAGGACTCGGGAAAGGAGGCGCTAAGCGTCACCGAAAGGTTCTCCGCGATAATATCCAGGGAATCACTAAACCCGCTATTCGTCGTCTTGCTCGACGTGGCGGCGTCAAGCGTATTTCTGGGTTGATCTATGAAGAGACGCGCGGTGTGTTGAAGGTGTTTCTGGAGAACGTCATTCGTGATGCTGTGACTTACACTGAACACGCCAAGAGAAAGACCGTCACCGCCATGGATGTTGTGTACGCGCTGAAGCGACAGGGACGCACCCTGTACGGGTTCGGCGGTTAAGAGATTTACGAAGAAGAAAAACCCAACGGCTCTTTTAAGAGCCACCCACATTTTCTCACAAAAACAAGTTTCCAACTGTTGAAAACCAAATTAAACGGTATCTTACCGAGATTAGCGCAGTTCTTTAAGGTTTTTACATTAAGCAATAATTGTTTTTGTAACATTTCTCAGTGATCATGGTATGGTAATAAATATGACATGTACAGCGTTTCTTATTACTGTATACCCAAAGCGCAAGCGATCTCTCCTCAACCGCCACCAGTGTGTAGCGTCCACTTGGAGCCACAGTACAACGGCGACAGTGCGCTCACCAGATATAACTTTGGGTGAAGAGAGAGAGTGATAGAGCCAATTCAATGGATGGGGATTGTTAGGAGGCCATTGGTAAGGACAAATGGATGGGATTTGGCACCAGGACTCTGGAGATGTACCCCTAATCTTTACGAGAAGTGCCATGGGATTTTTAATGACTACAGAGAGTCAGGACCTCGGTTTAATGTGTCATCCGAAGGATAATGAATGAAATAAACGGGGGCAATGTGATCTGTTTATGTAGTATGAATTATGTATTAAATTAATGTCATTCAATATGATTAAACAACTGAAAGGATCAATATTGCACTTTAAATATTTAATACTGCATTGCATTCCGAAAAATGCGGGAAAATTAAACTAAGAAACATGATAGAATGGGGGATGGTAGTAAGACATGAGGCGATGGGCATCAACATTTTAAAGCCTGTGATTGGCTGTCCTAGAACTAAACGGACTTTTAATGTAGCCAATGAAATCTATGGGTTCTATGGGTTGGTCCAGGAATCTAGCAATCAGAGAAGGCCGTACTTCCCTTTTGAAATTAGCATAGGGCGGTGAATAAAAACCGCCTACAGTAACACAGCTTTTATTGTTCTTTAAATATCATCGAGTGAAACATCATGCCTGAACCAGCGAAATCCGCACCCAAGAAGGGCTCGAAGAAGGCCGTAACTAAAACCGCCAGCAAGGGCGGAAAGAAGCGCAGAAAGTCTAGGAAGGAGAGCTACGCGATCTACGTGTACAAAGTCCTGAAGCAGGTTCATCCCGACACCGGGATCTCCTCCAAGGCGATGGGAATCATGAACTCTTTCGTCAACGACATTTTCGAGCGCATCGCCGGTGAAGCGTCTCGTCTCGCTCACTACAACAAGCGCTCCACCATCACATCGAGAGAGATCCAGACCGCCGTGCGTCTGCTGCTGCCCGGAGAGCTGGCCAAACACGCCGTGTCTGAGGGCACAAAGGCTGTGACTAAATATACCAGCTCAAAGTAGAGCGAGCTCAACACAACACAATGGCTCTTTTAAGAGCCACACATATTGTCTTTAAAGAGTTTCAGTTTTCTGCGCTGTTGATGATACAATACTTTAAAGAGACAAATACGCGTTATTGTCTGACGTTTTTGCTGATTTTGGTTAAACTAATGTGATCAGTTAGAAACAAACCTCAGGGAATTCTTTTAGGAACTTCTCATGAAGACGTTGCATAACGTTAGATTCATTCAAGAAACGCTTCTGCATTTTATTTTTATTGCTTGTCAGCGTTTCTTTTTGTCCTATTGTGGCCCTTAAATTTTCATCCCGTGAGAGAAAGTTGATGATTTTCTCAGTGGTGGTACTAATTTTGTTAAATTGCAAACCTCGATTATACTTTAAGGTTTGTGCCCCTTTTCTAGTCATCTTCAAGAACTTTGCTGAGATGTCCAATTCTCTCTGTGCAAATTTCATTAGCCTGTACTTCTGGAGAATTTTAGAAGACACAATTTTGGTTATCAGCTGCTGGTTTTTGGCAGATGTTTCTTTACTATATTTCTCCCTCAACTGAGAAATGATGGTGTTTTGAAAGGTTAGAGTCCTTATTTTTTTTTGGTCCCTCCGCCATTTGTCTTGCCGCTTTACCTGAGTCATTATGACTGATTTCTTTCTGTAGTCTGGCGAACCTTTTCTTATACTTTTCGTATGGGCGGCGCCATCTTGGAAAATCTTGGGAAATCCTAACCCCGCCCACCTTCTGGCCAACCCATATGAGTTTCGTGCCTGCTTGGGGCTGTACAAATCGCCACACAATTGAAAACAAGTCTCGATGAATTATCTTTCACAAGCAAGACTGAACATTTGTTTCTGGTTGTATTTGGTCATGATATAAATAGTAATAGTAACGTTCAGAGGAGTAAAGCCGCGAAATTTAAAAATACTACTGTTATTGTGTCACGAAATGTAGTTTTAATAGTTTTTCAGTCGACAATGTAGTTGTTTAAAGCTAAAATCTGTGGTTTATTTATAAAGATAGCGCCTATTTAAAAATTTGATCTGACGTTTTCGGAGTTGAGATCCAGGGATCAGCGCGCGCTCAGCGTTCATGTACCCCGCCTGGAACAGCCTTACCTCGGCTAGTGCTTCTGACGTGTGCCGCTGGCTCTGATATCTCTAGTCTAGCGGTTGAACATGACATATAATTCGTCTTGTGTATATCTAACGGGCGATCTTTGGTCTCACAAAAAGAGACAGGGTTGTGACATTTTATTTTATAAAACCTATGTAGGAATAATTTAAATGTTATGTTACATTTATTCATTTGGCAGACGCATTTACAGTGTTTCAAACGTCAGTTATAACCATAGGTAAAGTAAGTTACCTTGGACGCTATCTTATCTGAGGCGATTTAAAGTTGCAGTAGGGAGTTTTGAGAAAATGTTGACTTAGCCTGAAAATTTGAACAAGCACAACTTCCAGGTCCAACCCCCTTGCTCTCTGCTGCGCTACAGCCCTCCCTCCACAGCTCCTCCCCCACAGCGGAGCCTGCTGTGAACGCGCAGACTAATCAGCAGGACCACCGATGACATCGGATTATAAACAGTTATGGAACATTCACTACTAGGGACGAAACATCAACAATATGCTTTACATTGACTATGGCCTGCCCATACTTTGACTACAAACTTGGTCCTCAAATCATTATGTATTTTGCAATACATGTAACTTTATAACGTTGCACTCTTTCTATAAGTTATAAATAGCTAGTAAGATAAGGTTAAAGGATTAGTTCACTTTAAAAAAAACTTTTGCTGATAATTTACTCACCCCCATGTCATCCAAGATGTCCATGTCTTTCTTTCTTTAGTCGAAAAGAAATTAAGGTTTTTGATGAAAACATTCCAGGCTTTTTCTCCATATAATGGACTTCAATAGGACACAAACGTTTCAAGGACCAAATGACAGTTTCAGTGCAGCTTCAAAGGGCTTTAAACGATACCAGACGATGAATAAGGGTCTTATCTAGCGAAACGATCGGTCATTTCAAAGATAAATACAAAACTTTAAGTTTTATAAGCACAAATGCTCGCCTTGCTCTGTTCTGTGATGCACGTTCGATCCTGTTCGAACTCGTTCATCAAAATGAACAAATCTTTTTTCGAGTCATTTCGTTCGTTGAATGAACAAAATGACTCGAAAAAAGATTCGTTCATTTGGATGAACGAGTTCGAACACGAGAGTCACGAACGACAGTACGCGCTCGCGCTGTGCAAGAGAGGGGTGATCAGCGCGTACACGAGCGTGATTGACACTGCTAAGACATTCCTCCTGGCTCTGATTGGTTGTTTCTGACCGGGAGCGGTGTATTTCTGCAAATGGCAATAGGACCACAGGGAGGAGCCAGAGGAGCTTGATTTTTTCCACAGATTATCTGTCTCATATTCTACTGTCAGGACATAATGACAGTTTTAACAAATATTTGTTTACAAAAGCTACCTACTGGAGCTTTAATGCTAACTGTTGCAGTGCCACTGCCCACAAACATTGATGCTAAATAGTGCTAACTACGTGAAATAGTAGTGGAATGTCACTTAACGTTACCGGAAAAAATGAAGCGAAGTCCTCCTACAGTGTCGGTTAGTGTAGTTTATAGCAGAGCAACCAATTTTATATACGATATTTCAATACAAATGTTCAGAAAGGATACAGAGGTGGTATGATGTGTTGTGTCAGATCATGGCCGAGACCAAATTTCAGGAATTCAACTAGGCGCAGCACGTTATCAGCTGTCAATCAAGTTGTCAATCAAAGTTAACCACGCCCTTATTTGTCATACATTTTATATCTAAATACGATCTAAACTAACGAGTTAGAAAAAAATTCACCCCCCTCACAGTTGTCAGGCACTCGGAACCTATCGAAAAATACAATAAAAGTCCATGGGACCAACCTGTAAAAACATGAATTTATGCTGTGAAAACAGACATTTTAACAAGGAGTCTATGGACATTTGCTCCCTTTTGGGACCTGCCCCTAGTGGATTTTCGGTGTATTGCAGTTTTTCGCACTTCCGGGTAGGCTTCATTTTTCAGATTAGAATGTTGCCGCTTGTAACCAGCTAGAAGACAGAGCTTGAAAATTGGTTGAAACAACCAACATAAAATATAAATAATTACGCTGTGCATGTACAAATGAAGACCAGTAGAAGCATCGCAAAGGTCCTCTGATACAATATAGACAGTTGACAATTCAAAAGAGGTCGATATTTCAGAAACTTACGTTACCTCTGGAACAACCATAGACTATAAAAAAATAGGGAACAACTCGACGCGCAGCATTCACCACTCAAAACTCAGCCAACACGTCACATAATGAAAAGTTACAACTTCATCGTAGGTAACGTTAGCCATCTTTGTTGTGACTGTGGCCGGTGGCATGTAGATTCGACCGATGCAGTAAAATGCTAACCAACCAATGGGCAGAAGTTGACCCCTTAAGACACAGCCCCTCCTCATTTGCATAATGAGGCAGAAATGCATACAGAAATGTAAAAACGACAGGTAGAAATAAATAGCTTTGAAGAAATAAATAGGGTAAAAAATACAAAGGAAGAATAAAACAGACAAAAATATTATAACATGCACATAAATAAATAAGGTAATTATTACAAAGGTGAATAAATAAAGAAGCTAATTAAAGGTGCAGTGTGTAATATTTTTATGGATCTATTGACAGAAATGCTATATAAAATCCATAACTATGTGTTTAGTGGTGTATAAAGACCTTACTTAATGAACCGTAAAGTTTGTATTACCTTAGAATGAGTCGTTTATATCTACATAGGCGCGGGAATCCCCCTCTATGAAGGTAGCCATGTTGTGACGTCATATTTCTACAGTAGCCGACAGCGGACAAACATCGTTACAGAGCGCGTTTCGTATCTAACCGGAATAGGAAGCAGCAGAAAAAGACGCGGCAGAATTTCTGGAGAATGATGGACCACAGTTATTGTTCAGGAAAAGATTCGAAATCGGGTAAATCTGCTTCAAAGAAGAGAAAGTATGATGAAGCTAGAAAAATAAGGCAGAATCGTAGACAAAAATCGCGGATCAACATCGGTGTGGCTTTTCCCAGATGGAAGGGTCTTATGAGGGAAAAGGGCTTTCAAAGCGACGCCGAGGTTGCCTGTTTTCTGCTGGACAGGTAAGATATTCAAACTTTAACAATCAAAATTAAAACTGTTGTTTGATCATGTTAGCAATACCTAGACATAGCTAGCCATAGATACCAAGTGTCAGTTTTGTAAAATATGTAACTTGGATTGTTTCATGTAACTTAGTTCTTCTCCCTCGCTGTATTATGGGTTTGCTATGTGGGAAGAAATTTGCTGGTTACGTTTGTGAGACAATTAACTGATTAGTATAATTATATTACATATTAAGGACCTTGAACCTTACCTAACTATGGATTTGTAAACATTATCTATGATGTGGTTTATAATGGACTGTTGTATAGAAACAGTGACAATGTTACACTCTCTTGGCTTACGTTTGCTATGTTGTCTGTCGGTGATCATACTTGCACTAGATGTCATATTTTTTGGGATGTTCAGTTTATTAGGCCCGATGAGCAAACCATAACAAGATGTTACACATTGTGAATTACAATACAGTAATGTATTAGTCTGTGTCATGTAGCACTTCATTTATTGATGCTGCTGTTTTTTCTCCAGGTATGAGACAGGTCCTGCAACATCAACTCCCTTGAAGATAAAACCTTTTCAAGTCCCAGCTCCAGCATTGTCTAGTATAGGTGCTTCCAGTGGAACAGACAGGTAAAACATGCATTATGATGTATTAATTTTGTCCTAATATCTTTGATTATAAACATGATCATTATGAATATTGTGTAATTTGAATTTATATTTGGTCTATATCTAGTGTTGAATATTATGTGGGATATACACAACTTTCTTTGGTAATTCTTTACAGAGATGAGCATCTTGATGTCATTGTAGAAGCCACTGAAATTCAGAGCCTTGAACAAAGGTAACATGTACACATCATTAGATGATAAAATAGCAGCAGTAAGTGTACTAACTCTACACAAAGACTATATATGAATTCCTATATTTAACAGTAATATACTTTTTTTTTTATCTTTTTAAGGCAGCAAAGATAAAAGGACAGTCCATCCTCTTGAACTGGCTGAAGGACATAGTCAACCATTTTTGGTGGTGTTGCAAGACTGCCGACACACGTGAGCAATTTCTTGTAAGCACACTTTCTTTTTATTATCTTTGAGTATTCTCATTAATTGCAATATTACAGACATATTAAAATTGCATTTTTATGTTTTGAAGGCATTATTGGTAGGCATCCTTCACCATGTCTGCAACATTCACACATGGACTATGGGAAGCCGTAAACACGGGCACCTTGAATCAGAGCAAATACGGGAAAAGGTGTGGATCCAGAGAGACTCCCAGTGCCACAAAGCTTTAGTGAATATAGTTCTAAAGAGGTGGCAGAAAGATGTCCACAAATATCTGAAATTCAGGTAGTGTGGCTATAGTTTTTTAGACTAATGTATTTTATTAATATTTGTGTTTACTGCTCATGTACACACAAGTATGCATTTCTTTGTTTGTTTGTTCTATTAGATCGACTGCAGACCTAGAGTCATTCAACAATCACATCCTGATGTATGCTAGCAAGCGCTGTGCTTTCAGCCCTCCAGTGTATGAGGCAAGAATTCTGCTTGCTGCTTTGGACTACAATTTCCACCTGAACCGACCAACAACGAAAACATTGGATGGCAAAGAGATGTATGTTTTACAATTATATAAAATTCAAATTCAAAGTACAATATTTGACAAATTGTTTTTTAAGCAATGGATTGTCTTTACACTCTTGGTTGTCTCTTGATCTACTTACAATTTGATGGTTTATGATTATAATTTGTGTATTTTCAGTTTCAAAAGATTGTATAAGAAGAACGCTAGAAGATACAGTGTATATGCCATGAAATCAGAAAAAACATACGGATACATTTCCGAGCTGCAAAGAAGGATTGTGAATAGCAGAATCACAAGCGGAGTGGGGATGCCTAGAAGGAGGAGCCTTCGACCAGATGACCCCAGACGGCTTGGTTTGGTGCCCCCCGTACCTGCACCAGCCACATCTGACTTGTTGCAGAGACAAGTCAGAAGAGGTCTAGGTAAGTAATAAAAAAATTGATAACTATATTGTATCCTATTACATGTCAATGAATGATATTTGCTGTACAATATAGTCTGTAACTGTGTGATGGCACTGTATTCAACAGGACCATTACTCTAATCAGCAACTGATGTGGAAGGATCCCCATAGGAGATCACCTTGCGTGTGTCCTTGTCAAGCAGGATCACAATGGAAATAACTTCAATTCAACGACGAAGTCATAGCTTTCAACTAGTTTCATCTTATTCTGCTAAGTACATTGTGAACAGCGCATATTATTTTCAGTAGGTAGCCCAAATTAAAGTTTTCAATTTTGAAAAGTAATGATAAGTAATGCTACAGATGTACCATATTATGTAAATATAAAAAAATAAAATTGATTTTTGTAATTTGAAGGTAAAGTTCTTTTTGTCATACTTTTGTAAAACATGTTCAAATGTATATAATGAAAAATAAATCACCATGTTCTTCTATTTCTTAACTTTTATTTTTTCAATAACATAGAACTGCAGTTGAACAACTATAACAAAATATATAAACTATAAAACATAGATTAAAATTAAATAAAGACGGGAAAAATAGTAATAAATATATATAGAAAAGTAATAAATCAAATATTAAATATGTACATTTGTTTGACGCCTAGATGATGCTGAGGTAGATTTGTGAGTACTTGTGTAAACTGTATGAACATGCCAGGGAGCCTGGAAGGAAATTCATAGTCCAGGAATAAAACCAGTGTAGTGTCCTTGAGGATCAGGGAACTCGTCCCTGATCCTCCAAACACAACAACTGGGAATGACAAGTCGGTTTCCCTGGCCTAAAGCTCCATGTTGCCAATAGATGAAGTGTCTATAGGCTCCATAACGGTGCTCTCTGTTGTCATCCCCAGGCTCCCTGATGTTGACTAATGCCGTAATGTCCTCCCGGTACTGTCTGTGAATGCGAATAAAGCCTTCTTCAAGGCAGTACTGGGAGAAGTGGGGCATTAGGCTCACACAGTTTGCTTGATCCTGGCCACAGCATTTCCTCTCCTGGTCCGTAGACATTTCCCGACAGTTACCACAAGTACACCAAGGTACTTCTGGGACTCCAGCAGAAGGTGGAGCACCGTGTCTGCGCTGATGCATTATCAAGGCATCAAAGACCAGGCCTGGCTGTCTCTCAAGCAGAAGGGTGGCGAGCTCTCTGTGTTCTTCTAGGGTCATCTCCTGTATAAGTCTCTGGAGAAAAGGGACACAGGGAAAAATAGTCAATATGCAATATTCTCTATTTATATACTCTGCTTACTATGTCTCAATAATGTTGTTTTTAATAGTGTATCCATTCAAAATGAACAATAGCAGTACTCATTATTACTATTAGTATTTGATGCTCTTGCACTATTTATTATTCCACTTCTGCAGATGTTGTAAGTTATATGTCAACATCATTAACTTTATTTAGAATTATATTTTACAATTTGTTTATTGTATTATATTTCCTACTTACCTACTTTATATAGTGATTTCTTTTCCTTAGTATCTTGACATGCAAGCTTAGCAAATGTGACCCAGAGTATCCCATAGGTTATCAATACATAATTTCTGATTCTGATAAAATATGTACATATTTTAAATATTAAATATGGTACCATATTGGGGTTTGCAGTCTGGCCAGTATTTGCTAAACTTGTATAATATGGCTTCATATAATCATTGTTGCCCAGTAAATGACAGGTTACACTATGAAAACATTCAACTACTAACTAACGTTACAGTACCAGGGGTACATGTGAATAGAGCTACTATGTAAATAACGTTATCACTGTGTGCTTGGATGTCATAAAGTGCAGACAGGTCAGAATATAATAACGTTACAATAACTTTATAAATACAAACCTCGGTAACAGCTCTCCGGTTCCTTTGGAGGGCTAACACTCTTTCTTCATCCTCTATTGAGCCATCGATCCGGGTAGGTCCTCCTCTGCCTCTCCTTTCCCTGACTGCACCTCCAACACCTCTGCCTCTCCGCCCTCTCCCTCTACCTTTCCCTCTCCCTCTTCCAGTTACCTCTGGTACGTATTCAGGTTGTCCCTGACTCTGAAACCGTTTATAAACAATGCTGTCCGAGTGACGCCTCGGAAATCGTAACGTTAACTATTTCCCCTTATGTAGCTGCTTTGATGCTCTTATCCTTAGCTCTTATCTTGTAACGTTACTAACTAGCATGGAAACAAGCTATGGTAAAGTCAGTGAATAAAACACTAACACAATGATGAACAATTAAAAATAACAATCGCAATAACATGTGGCTTTACTGAATAATTAAGTAAATACAATTTAATATAAAATATTATATAAAAAAAACTCATTGCTTGACTTGCTACTCTCTGCTGACTCAGGCGACGACATACTTTATCCTCTTTGACTTTATCCTACGTTGGCCACCGTAGCTTCGAAATCGTGTTTGCAAATGGAGGGAGAGGCCGTGAGTGACTTGTTGCTTGTAATTCGCAAGTCTCACCACCAGATGCCGCTAAAAAACTACACACTGCACCTTTAAGAGATATATACATTTATGTCTCACTGTATAATTTAATTTCTACCTACATTTATTTGTTTATTGTATTTTTTGGGTCAATTAATTGTATGCTTATTTATTTATTGAGCATTTATTTATTTCTGTATTTATTTTTAAATATGGTAGAGCTGGTCCCCATAAGAAACGTGGCTTTCAAATGAAAGATTGGTAGGCTATCAAAGAGCACACCCAGGTTCCTAACCGATGACGAAGACTTGACAGAGCAGCCGTGTTAGACAGTATTCTAGGTTATGAGTCGAGAATAAAGAGAGAAATAATTAATTATCTCAAAATAATAGGATTGGAAAGTAGAATTTAAAAATCACATATTGCTTACAGTGATGTGAATAAGTTAGGACACCCATGCTAAAGTTGCCTAAAAAGAGGAATAAAAAATCATCTTTTGGAAATTGATCTTAATGCCTTAATTAAAAAAATGAGGAAAAATCCAACCTTTAAGGACACCAATTTTCTTTGTGAATGAATAATGTATCATAAATATATAAATGATCTTCCTTAAAATACAGGGTGCATAATTCATGACACCCCTATGTTAAACTCCCATAGAGGCAGGCAGATTTTTATTTTTAAAGGCCAGTTATTTCATGGATCCAGGATAATATGCATCCTGATAAAGTTCCCTTGGCCTTTGGAATTAAAATATCCCCACATCATCACACACCCTTCACCATACCTAGAGATTGGCATGGTGTTATTTCAGTTAGCCTAATAGCTGGTTTGATTTGCATTGAAAGATGATCTTATGGAAAGTACCCCATGCCAATCTCTAGATATGGTGAAGGGTGTGTGATGATGTGGGGATATTTTAATTCCAAAGGCCAAGGGAACTTTATCAGGATGCATGGTATCCTGGATCCATGAAATAACTGGCCTTTAAAAATAAAAATCTGCCTGCCTCTATGGGAGTTTAACATAGGGGTGTCATGACTTATGCACCCTGTATTTTAAGGAAGAACATTTATTTATTTATGATACATTATTCATACACAAAGAAAATTGGTGTCCTTAAAGGTTGGATTTTTCCTCATTTTTCTAATTAAGGCATTAAGATCAATTTCCAAAAGATTATTTTTTTATTCCTCTTTTTAGGCAGCTTTAGCATGGGTGTCCTAACTTATTCACATCACTGTAAGTAATTTTATTTTATTAAGTTTTTTTTCTCCTTACCATTGATGCTTCAAATTCCAGTCCAACCGCCATTAAACCAGACTAGAAAAAGAAGACTATTAAGACAGAAGAGATGACAGAAACCATTGAAATATTCCTGGTAAAATAAAAAATCAAATATGTACAAAATAGATGATAAGAGAACATAGATTCCTAAATATTAATTTAGGCCTAATGTTGTGGATTTTGAAACAACAATTTAAACATACACTCTCCAAATTACATTAGCAACAATAAAGACTGCAGGTCAAAGACTGCCCTCTCTTCGGAGTTAGAGAGTGGCTCTTAAAAGAGAAAGAAATACAGTGGCTTTCATGTAGTAGATTGTGTACAGCAGGTTTATCATCTAAAGTCTTATTTGTGTATCAATATAAAGTCGCTTCATAGGGTTTCACCAAAGATTTCTGTCATCACTTACTCGCCCTAATGTTGTTCCAAACCACAATGGCTTTCTTTATTCTGTGGAACATTAAAGATAATAATTTTGTCCATACAATGAAAGTCAGCAGGTCACTAAACTGCTTACTTACTATCGAAATATCTTGTGTTCTGTAGTAGAAAAGTCCCTTTACAAATCAAGGCAAATGACACAGATGCAATAAAACAAAGTGAATCTTTTTTTTCACAGCATTTAATAATCTTGATTAATGTTACATATTTTGTATCAGTCCCTGATGTTTTCAAATTGGAAAAGCCCCTGAGTTTAGGCATTAGAGGTTGAATAAACTTCCACAAAACTGAGACCTGCAGCAAAACAATATCTTTAAATTGTTTTAACATCATTAAATGTGTTCTGTTATAGTGTGAGCAAGTCCAAGTGGAGATCCAGATGCAGTGGTTCGGCTGAAACTGTAACAGACAGGACGAGATAAGTCTAAAAACCTGTAAACTCAACACTAATCCATTATCCTCATCATTTCAGTTCACACCATCATTTAAAAAAAGAAAAACAATCTGTCTAAATAAATATATCAAACATAATGGCCCATTGTACATACATGACTATGTTGTGAATTAGCATACGTATAGTGTGGTTAAAAGGAAATTATGACCTGTGCTCTTTCTTGCTTTAATGAGCAATATTTTTTTCCCATCATTTCTATTCACATGGTTCCATTTAAGAGAAGAATGGCGAATCAGGTGACAAAAATACTACAATTAAAATGTGTATGTCGTGATATGATGTTGGCCTCATCAACGATGTGTTTAACGTGTTTAATGAGATGAAAAATGGATACTCTGCTGACCGAAGATGATCGAGGGCAAAACGGAGACTCCTGATGATGTTTGTGTGCTTCAAGCTGCCCAAAACAACAGCTGTATGAAAGCCTCATAACGCTCCTCACTGATGCTGATTTCATTAAAGTCTCTTTCAGACTGTTTGCTGAGCACACATAGGACGTGTTCAGGCTTTTATCACATTTTCCATTAAAACTATCCATCAGATTTGCACGCTGCTTTTCCCCGCGGCTGATGCTCGCCTTGGATTTGGTCTGACGAAGGCAAACGTAACCCTTCCTCTTTGCATTTTTTAGTCTCTAATGAAAGCCCAGAACCTCTGCTCGGAGTTCACTTAGTTTTGACTGTGACAAACTATTTAACAGCTCCAGTTTTGCCCCAAATGTAAGAGAAGAAAACACAAGAGTCAGCGAGCAGCAGACACCGAGCGGGGCAGGTTGAGTCTACGAGGTTCTCATGTGTTATTTAAGACCGCAGCTCCGCTCGAGCGCTGTTACTCATTGCTGAACCAGATAGCATTTGTAAGACTACAGATCATAGAGCGAGAGAAATGGCAGAAACCGCGCCAGCCCCCACTGCTGCAACCCCGGTGAAAGCGCCCAAGAAGAAGTCCGCTGTGAAAGCCAAGAAAGCAGGTCCAGGCGTCGGCGAGCTCATTGTCAAGGCTGTGTCCGCATCCAAGGAGAGGAGCGGTGTGTCCCTCGCCGCCCTGAAGAAAGCTCTCGCTGCCGGTGGATACGATGTGGAGAAGAACAACTCCCGCGTCAAGACCGCCATCAAGAGCCTAGTGACTAAAGGTACTCTGGTTCAGGTCAAAGGAACTGGGGCCTCCGGCTCTTTCAAACTCAACAAGCAGCAAACTGAGACCAAGAAGAAACCCGCCAAGAAAGCGGCTCCCAAAGCCAAGAAGCCCGCAGCCAAGAAACCCGCTGCCGCTAAGAAGCCCAAAACTGCAGCAGCAAAGAAGCCCGTCGCTAAGAAATCCCCGAAGAAGGTGAAGAAACCCGCCGCTAAAAAGGCAACGAAGAGCCCCAAAAAGACAAAGAAACCAGCGACTCCCAAGAAAGCAGCCAAGAGTCCGAAAAAGGCAAAGGCTACAAAACCTAAAACGGCGAAACCTAAAGCTGCCAAGCCTAAAAAGGCAGCTCCCAAAAAGAAATAAAAATGTACGGTTTGTTTCTCAACGGCTCTTTTAAGAGCCAACCACTTACTCTTGAGTAAAGAGCAAAACTCATGTATTTGAATGATTTGTCAATTCTGGAATCAAATAGCCAAGATGTGACTTTCGACCACTTAGACTCATGCAATCAAACAAGTCACCAAGTTTAGGTGAAACTCAAGTAAATCATTCTTATTGATACGAAATTGATTGAAAATGGCCAAAAAGTTTATGAGGGTTCAAACAGTGATCACAGTCCAAATAGGATGTTGTGTAACAGTACAGAATACACAAAATATTATGCTGGAGAAATTTGGCAATACAAACACCGCCCAAAATAATGACATTGATAAAATTATAATATTACATTTAGGATAATAATACTTTACAGTATCAGATCTGGTCAATGTGAACAGAATATAGTCTGTGAAATGTGCAGCACTTCTGGTAGGAACAGCGTATAATATACATTTCTTTTAATAACATAAACTTTTAATTTTCTTTAATTTAACTTTTAATTCTTTTAACACATTTCTTAAATGTTCTATCAAACATTTCAGTGATTTCATCTCTTCAGTCTTAGTCAAATACTGGATATCATTCCCGCCAAAAAGGGGGTTGGGCTTTGAAGGGAAGTTCAGTGATTGGTTTGAAACTTATCCCAGTCTAAACCAATGAGCGACTGGCACTCTCGTTTAAAGACAGTGTTTGGACGCATTGAATGTCTTATCTGTTGACTTTTTCAGGGTAATCTGTTGTACTGACTAATTTTAAAAATGAGCGGAAGAGGTAAAACCGGTGGAAAGGCTCGCGCTAAGGCTAAGAGTCGCTCTTCCAGGGCGGGACTGCAGTTCCCCGTCGGCCGTGTTCACAGGCTTCTCCGCAAAGGCAACTATGCCCAGCGCGTCGGTGCCGGAGGTCCGGTGTATTTGGCCGCTGTGCTCGAGTATCTGACCGCTGAGATCCTGGAGTTGGCTGGAAACGCCGCTCGGGACAACAAGAAGACCCGCATCATCCCTCGACACCTGCAGCTGGCGGTGCGCAACGACGAGGAGTTGAACAAACTTCTGGGTGGCGTGACCATCGCTCAGGGTGGTGTGTTGCCCAACATTCAGGCCGTGCTGCTGCCCAAGAAGACAGAGAAACCCGCGAAGGGCAAGTAAACTGACGGAAGTTTCTCTTCTAACCAAAGGTTCTTTTAAGAGCCACACAATTTCTCTCTGAGAGAGTGATTTTCATTCGTTCTTTTTTTAAATTGCTATTAAAGCCCGCTTTATTTAAAAAAAAAAAACGAAAAAATTGCTGCCGAATGAATTGACTGTTGTACTATAAAATGCGGACATAAAAAAATAGCTGTCAGAGTTTTAATTATTTAAATTAATGTCTGACTGGAAATACACATGGGCTGCAAATTTTTGTATCCAATGTATTTATAACTAGTCTCACTACACTTTGTTAGGAATTAATGAGTGTATTATGAAAATGAATGGTTATATTGGCATGGTAAAAATATTTAAACCGATTTATTGATGTACATATAAAAAACAGAAATGAAATGTATGACTTGGTGACATAAGTATCTGTACTTGTCTCAGGTTTTACTATATTAGTTCCAAAAGTCAAGCTCTGTGCATTTAATACGTTTTGAAAAACAATCACGTGTTTTGGTGTACACATTTGAAAAACTGATTTCCTATCTTCGTGGATACAAATACAAAACAAGGCACCTTTGGGCGGGAACCACAAACTGTCCTCTCTTGTTTGAAAACTGGAGGCGCAGAGCCATTGGCCAACTGTCATTTAAAAACTCCTGACAATAACCAATAGAGTGCTTCTGAAGCAAAGCCATCCAATGACCGCAAGGCAGTCCTAGGCTTAAAAACACGCTGCGTTAAAATTCAGTGAACTAATCCTTTCCATTCTGTTCACAGCAACAACTTAATTGCATTGAAACAATGGCGAGAACTAAGCAGACGCTCGTAAGTCCACCGGAGGAAAAGCCCCGAGGAAACAGCTGGCCACTAAAGCCGCCCGTAAGAGCGCACCCGCTACCGGTGGCGTTAAGAAGCCTCATCGCTACAGGCCCGGTACCGTGGCGCTGAGAGAGATTCGGCGTTAACAGAAATCCACTGAACTGCTGATTCGCAAACTGCCCTTCCAGCGTCTTGTGAGAGAAATCGCTCAAGACTTCAAGACGGATCTGCGCTTCCAGAGCTCGGCTGTCATGGCCCTACAGGAGGCGAGCGAGGCTTATTTGGTGGGTCTGTTTGAGGACACCAACTTGTGCGCCATCCACGCCAAGAGAGTCACCATCATGCCCAAAGACATCCAGCTGGCCCGCCGCATCCGCGGAGAGCGCGCTTAAATCTACAGTAGTCAATACAAACCCCAAAGGCTCTTTTAAGAGCCGCTTCAGTGTCTCTAAAAAATTTGATTTGGTTTTATTGACAGTCGATCTGACAGTCAACAGATTTATATAAAACAGTTACACCTCAAAAGAGAAAGGTGAGCACAGTTTATTATTAAATAAATTGAGGTGTATTCTCAGTGTATAATTGTAAATGTTGCAGAAATTACTTGCCTTTTTGATGTTGATACTTCCTCAATATAGATATTTTATTATTTCCCATTTGTGATTTGAACTGTTCTCAAATCTTTTAATTCTGCCTTTACACTATATTTACCTGCACTAAATAACACGCTACTATCTCTTTCTACACCTTCACTAAGCCGTTGAATAGGCTATTAGTAGGCATAGTCAAACTGTCTCAGACTAACTTAGCCTACTTTTTTCTCATAGCCATTATACAATTATAAAAAAATTAAATCACAATAACAACCCCAACAACAAGCTATAAAAATGCAATAGCCTATATTTATTTGGTTTCTTCATAATTCTATCTTTGTGGGGGCATTTGGCCCTCAAAACGTGGGTTAAACAAGAACACACACACATATCCTATATAAAAATCACAGACGCAAGTGTCACGTTCACTGAGACGAGTGCAAGTTGCAAAGTCATATTAAAGAACCGATCAGAACGCCGGCCGCTGACACACTGCACTGAGCCGTGTTGTACTGTGAATAGCGTGTTAACGAAAAAAAACATTAAATAACTTCACTGCCACACGTGAATGACGCGTGACGTCTGACTCGACACTTCACTGCCACGCGTGATTTGCGTGACGTCTGCGTCACGTCAGCGTCTTAAATTGAATAGAAATAAATAGCAGAATAAAAAAAAAAAATAAGACGTTGAGTGAGACGTTCATTGAGACGAGTGCATGTTGCAAAGTTATAATAAAGAGCCGATCGGAACGCCATAGTGACTTACACTGAACACGCCAAGAGAAAGACCGTCACCGCCATGGATGTTGTGTACGCGCTGAAGCTACAGGGTCGCACCCTGTACGGGTTCGGTGGTTAACAGATTTTTAAGACTTTTAAGGGCCACCCATATTTACACAAAAAAGAATTTTCTAAGTGGTTATAAATGAAATTGAGTGGAACTTATAGAGATTATATCGAGTTCTTTATATTTACAATCAGTAGTAAATGTTATAACATTCATGTGGTCATTAAATGGTAATTAAATATGCTAATATTACTTCTTTATAAAGTATGAATTATGTAAGTTGTTTTTCAAGTTAATTAAACTAAAATTATCAATGTTTTACTTTCAATATTTAATACTGCAATGCATTGCATTATGAAAAGTGCAGGAAAATAAAACAAAGAAACATGATAGAATGGGGGGATGGTACGATGGGCTGGGGGCGGACGATGACGATAGACGATGGGCGGGGTTAACATTTAAAGCCTCTGATTGGTTGTCCTGCAAGTCAAGAACTTTTAATGTAGCCAATGAAATCATACTATGGGTTCGTCCAGGAATACTAGCAATCAGAGAAGGCCGTACTTTCCTTTTGAAATTAGCATAGGGCGGTGCATAAATGCCGCCTACAGTAACACAGCTTTATTGTTCTTTGAATATCACTGAACGAAGCATCATGCCTGAACCAGCGAAGTCCGCACCCAAGAAGGGCTCGAAGAAGGCCGTCACTAAACCCGCCGGCAAGGGCGGAAAGAAGCGCAGAAAGTCCAGGAAGGAGAGCTACGCGATCTACGTGTACAAAGTCCTGAAGCAGGTTCATCCCGACACCGGGATCTCCTCCAAGGCGATGGGGATCATGAACTCTTTCGTCAACGACATCTTCGAGCGCATCGCCGGTGAAGCGTCTCGTCTCGCTCACTACAACAAGCGCTCCACCATCACATCGAGAGAGATCCAGACCGCCGTGCGTCTGCTGCTGCCCGGAGAGCTGGCCAAACACGCCGTGTCTGAGGGCACAAAGGCTGTGACCAAATACACCAGCTCAAAGTAGAGTGAGCTCAGCTCAACACAACACAAAGGCTCTTTTAAGAGCCACACATATTGTCTTTAAAAAGAGCTTCAGCTTTTCTACAACATTTTTGGATCAATGGTTTTAAAAGTGTCTACCTTCTTGCAGGTTTTTTTGGGAAAAACACTAATGTAATCTGTTAAATTTTAGCTGTTTGGTTTTTCATTTTCAAGGCAAGAAAAATGTATTTTTGTTTATAATTAATATTTTGAGTTTGTTCTGTGAGTGACGTCATTGGTCAATGTCAATGGACCGGTCGCGCCTGTTCTCTCTCAGAACAGCTTGTGAGTGTGACTGGAGAGAGTCAGGTATGTCCCCGCCGTGCTCTGCATTTAAGAGAGAAAATATGCTGTATTAAGTGAAGTTTCAAGTTTATATTTATTTTAGAAGTGTCATAAAATGGGAACAAGATTATATGCATTTTTCTGCCTACAGTTCAATGTATTTTCGGAGTTTTATAAACGCACGTGGTTGTTTTATGTTGCCGCCTGCGCGCCAAATTAGAGTGCAGGTTTTTCCCTGTTAATACATTTCTCCACATATAATTTTGGTGGATTGAGTCTGTGGAAATGTCGGTTAGTATTAAGTGTGTGTAGTTTTCATTTGGATATTAAAATGTATGCTTATAGACGTATGTGTGACCTGTGTATTAGATGAATTGTAGTTGTTGTTAGGGAGGACTGTATACTTAACGTTTCTTTTCTCATACATCCTTCAGCTGAAAGAGAGTGAACCTGAAGGCTTGTGTGTTGATTGTCTGTCCTGTCAATAAACTGCAGGTATGTTTAACAACAACAATAAGGAAAAAAACACTATACGATCTAACAAATTAAGACATATTGGCTATCATATTAATGTAAAATATGTACTTTTGATGGAATTTAATTTTATTTAATTTGTGTGAATGTGAATTTTCATAAATGAGATGCAGAAAGAAACTGATTGTTGTGTAATACAATACTTTATTGTATAAATTCGCTCAGAACAGCCTGTGACTGGAGAGAGTCAGCTGAAAGAGAGTGAACCTGAAGGCTTGTGTGTTGATTGTCTGTCCTCTGTCGATAAACTGCAGACTTGGTCCACCGAAGCCAGTGTTGTCGTGGGAGTTTCTTTGTGGTGCGAGACCAATTCCGCTGCATGATATATATTGAAGGGGGTGGAAGCTGGAATCCACTGCTGCTGCAATGTATATCTAATGAGTGATTATAATCAAGGTAGTAATCAATATTTTCCTTCTAATTATAAAATTAGTTGAATGACTTCTCTAAGCTTATGAGATTGTACTTTGTTGTAGAAGTTACCAGTGTGTTTTCTGAAATATTATTTTTATGTATTCTCTAATGTCCGTATTTGATATCTGAATGCAGTAACAGTGCAGCTTGCTCATTTAGCCTGGCTTCCAGAAATGAATTATGGACTGCTTTAACATGTGTCAATACATTAATCTGCTTTTCTAGGGTATCCTGACAACTATGTTCATTGAAGTCTATAGTTTAAGGGGCCATTTTTTTGTTAAAGCCTTACTTTACAGTTAGATTAAACTGTCCTCTCCTTGAGAGAAAGAACGTATTATCTTGATGTTTTGAGAATACTCTCCTTATAGTTAGAGCCTGGCCAAATCCAACCTTGAAGCTGTGTGTCGGTGTGTGTGTTAGTCTTTTTGGTTACAGATTAAGGAACCACTGGCATTATTGGAGATTGACTGAGTAGTAGTTCTGGACATGTTGGCGCCCAGCAACCCAAATCTGCGACCTGGAAAGTCACGACGTACCTAACTTCAGGGTCCGAGTGTCAGCTGCCTAATCTATGTAGATATCAGAATCATTCATTTTGAAGTAAGGATGTAGCTTAGACCTTGGTGAAGGGTATAACTGCTGTGATCTTTGTAACTGTAAGCGGGGCGGCCTACGAACTCCTGTGTTGTGTAAGTATTGAAGCTGACTTCTGCTGATGAAACTGCAAGCTATCTTCAGTAAAACTTTTCTTCAATTTATTATAATTCTGACTACGGGTCTTCATTCATCATATCTGATTCTGGGTCTTTGACTGTAAATCCCCTTACAATATATCCCACCCCCACCCACAAATTCACATTGCTGCATTTTTATTTAGAGACAGCCAAAATAAAGCAAAAAAGGGCACAGGAACATGTGTATATATATTAGGGGTGTAACGGTTCACAAAATTCACGGTTCGGTTCGATACGATACACTTGTGTCACGGTTCGGTTCGGTACGGTTCGGTACGTTTCCGATACAGCAAAAAGAAAGAAATGCCAGAGAAATTTCCTTGATTTAACTTTTTTTATTATATTTTTATTAAAACTAACATCATAAAGTATGATATTTTTTTAACTTTGAGCAATGATGGAGCTTGACTTTTCTTAGGAGCATATAAAACAAAACAGCTCCTTGGACAAAATTAAATGTAATATTATAGTAGTGTGGCGAACAGGACGGCCGAGGGACGTGAGAGAACGGCGCGAGGCCGGTGGTGCGATATTGCTAATGAGCAACACCTGTGAAGCACACCGGTCTCGCATCTCTCACGGAGGAGCAGAAGCATAAAGGGGGAGCGACGACGTTGATGATCGAGAGAGGAACAGGCCTGTATTTTAGTTGTGTTTGGTTTTTGTATTTGTATTTTATTTTAGCCAGCAGTCGTCCGCGAGGGGCTGCAGACAGTTATGTTTATTTTCGGTAGCCAGCAGTCGTCCGCGAGGGGCTGCTGGCGGTATTTTGGTTTGTTTGTTTTATTTTAATAAAGTTTATTTGAATGTTCGCCGGTTCCCGCCTCCTTCTTCCCTGAACATTGTTACAAGTAGGTTTATTTTAGTTCAGATTAACATTTGAGGGCAGCAATTGTATTCATAATGTCAAAATAAAACCGACGTGATGTTACTTGAAAGCATTATAGCCTACTATTCCTGCCAAACTTCCATGGTTACAGTTAGTAGTGTTACTAAAGTAAATCCATGGTGAATATTGCTGATCTGTGGACACTGGATAGTTCATTCATGGCACAATGTTTCTTCCTGGTTTCCACGTCAGCGCTGTTTGATCGGTTAATAACGGAGAAATGCGAATGTTTCTCACTAGATCTCGCAGCGATGTTATTACTTCAGTGGCGAAGTCAAATGCTTTCTTTACTGGATGTCTCAGCGCTGTGTAGTAACAGTGCTGCTTGAATAAGATCGGCTCGCGCTGCATTGGCCCAGACTGATAAACGGTCCGTCAACCACACAATAAACGAGTAGCTCAGTTTCGTTCCGCTTACATTACATTTGCCATTTGATGTTGGGCAATGTTGTGGTCACGCCAGCGTCTCTCACATTATAAGCGCGCTTGCCACGCGCGACGCGCCTACATTTGAAATAACGAAATTTTGGTCGGCAGGAAAAATGGTCCAACGAACCGTTCGGTTCAAAAATGCGTACCGAAAACCGAACCGAAAGCCTCGTACCGAACGGTTCAATACGAATACGTGTATCGTTACACCCCTAATATATATATATATATATATTTTTTTTTTTTTTTTTCTACATTAGCAAATGTTAAGCAGTAGCCTTTCAATAGGGGTTTGAGGGCCCTTTTTCAAACTGTTCATATTTGTGGATGATCCAAATCTGTTTTGACTGAGATCAATAACAGGAATGTGACATGTATATAGGCGGCTGCTCACAAATGTTTGAGGTGCAATGGGATCTAGACATGCAAGCAATGACTAGAAAATAAAATTTGAATAAGGTAAAAAAAAAAAGTTTTAAATTATAGAAATAAACTTGTTTGATATTTGAATTTGTAAAAAAATTCAAAGTATTTTATCTAACATGAAGATTGTGAAGATCGGAGTATAGAGAAAGAATGTTAAAAGAAGATATTTACAGAACGAAAGGAGAGGTAGAAGAGATGAAGAGCAAAATAAAAGCTTAGATCCTCTTAAACCTATTGCTTTGGTCTAATAAGAAAAGGTCAAACAGACTTATCCATTATGTCATTGTTGGTGTACCGGCTAGGTCAGAGCGGGTCAGAGTAACTGGTCAAATGTCAAAGACTGATGATGGAAAATACACCCACTCAATCTTACAGGACAGAAGAGACACCAAAGATCTTACATTTGGAAATAATCAAACATAGAGAATACAGTAAAAAAAAAAAAAAAAAAAAAAAAAAAAATATATATATATATATATATATATATATATATATATATGTGTGTGGGTGTGTTTATGATTAAAGAACTCAATAACATGTAAAAGAATGATAATATATAGAGAATAATTAAATAAAATAAATAATATGAATAAAGACTATCATAAACCTTGACCATTTTGGATACACAGTTTGGAAAATGTCACTGCTTGATTTGTTTTGTCTTATTTTAAAGATATTCCATCTGAAATGAGCATCATAAGCAAAGGGTCCTGGTAGCATTTTTATTATTTATTAGTATATTATTTTTTATTAGTATATATATTCTATTCTTTACTCACTTATATGACACTGCTCACTTACATTACATTACTCACTTAATTACACTGCTCACTTACATTACTCACTCATATTACACTGCTCACTTACATTACTCACTCATATTACACTGCTCACTTATATTACATTAAATGAATGCAATGTATACGAGTGTATGGGACGCTCAGAGGATTCGGTTAAGCACTAGTAGAAATGGTGGTGGTTGTTTCCGGTAAGAGAAACTGGAGCAAGAGAGAGTGTCCTAGCAGAAGGGTTTTATTCAGATTATTTCTGCATGTATGAAGTATTACAGGCATTTGCTCATAGGTATGTGTGGTCTACAATGAACAGAGAAAACAAAATACAATATAAATCTTCTAATATTACAGTATTACAGATAGCATAAACAAAATATTCACTATACAAAACACTAATATTAAATCAGGTTATTAAATGTTAAATATAAGGTAATATATGTAAACCATAGGTTAGCATTACTTTGGTAAAGTGTATTCAAGTATTTAGAATCTAAATATATAGCATAAATAATTTAGCTTGCATATCTGAATTATAATGCAGAACATAAACAAATAAACAGTACCAAACTAGTTTCAATATGACTTTGAATGGACTTGGACTGCATGCAATTCACACAAAAATATAATTATTCAAATTACTATTTAAACTAATACAGTTCACAGATGACAGTAACTGAATACACAAAATGTTAAAGTTCAAACAACATAGAATGTAAAACAGATAACTTACTTCTTAATCAATCACTCACGACAAACATATAGCAGTCCGCTTTGTGTAAGAAAGCTTTTCTTCTTTGTTTTTAACGGCGGTTGGCAACCAGCTTTTGGTGCATTACTGCCACCTTCTGCTCTGGAGTGTGAATAAGACAATAGGCTTACAATCTAGTTTCCACATAAAAAGAAATAAAAGAAAATAATAAACTTATAACACACACACATTCATTCATTTCCCAACCCACTTTCCCGTTTATCCTCATATCCTCATCTCTGTTTATCCTCATAACTTATTAAACAAACCAGTTTCCCTTAAGAAAGTTAACAATATTCTAACATGTGCTCTGTCACCTATATTCAACAATTCTTTTAATGTTAATCTCTCCACCTATGTATATGGACTGTCCTCTTATACTATTTTAGACATGACCTGACTTGTCCATGCCTGCAATAGCCAACTAAGTCACATACATAAATATACTTCCAGGGGGCATTGTTGGGCTTTCATTCACAATGTTTAGGGAGCCAATGCAGTGTTGACAGAACCGGGCTAATATGGTCATACTTCCTGGTTCTAGTAAGAACTCTAGCTGCTGGGACCAGCTGTAGTTTGTTTATTATGCTTGCAGGGCAACCACCCATTACAGTATTACAATAATCTAGCCTTGAGGTCATGAACGCATTAAATAATTTTTCTGCATTTGTTATTGAGAGCTTATGTCGTAATTTAGATATATTTTTAAGATGGAAAAATGCAGTTTTACAGATGCTAAAAACGTGGCTTTCAAATGAAAGATTGACGAAGACTTCAAAGAGTTTTGCTCTCTGTTCAGAGTTAGTGAGTGGCTCTTAAAAAATAAAAGAACGGTGGTTTTTGTGTTGTTTTGGTCAGCTTGAAGCACACAAAAATTTTCCTTGCCTGTTTGTGACTCATAACTTAGCTCAGCAGATGATCTGTCATTCAGTTATCTTTTTTTCAAAATGTTTGACTAATATAAATTCACATATTTGACTTGGTAGTTTGTCTAAACTTTCAATGAGAGACAGAAGGCGTGTAGTAGATTGTGTACAGCAGGTTTATCATTTAAAAAGGCTTATTTGAATAAAATATGATTAAGTCGCTTCATAGGGTTTCACCCAAGATTTCTTTCATCACTTACTCGCTCTAATGTTGTTTCAAACATTAATGGCTTTCTTTCTTCTGTGAAGATAATAAAAGATAGAAGATAATTTTGTCCATACAATGAAAGTCAGTGGTCATGCTTACTTATATTGAAAAATATTGTGTTCTGTAGAAGAATCTCCCTTTACAAATCAATGCAAATGACACACAGACACAATTAAACATGCATTTATTAATCTAGATTAATGTTACACATTTTGGCCTCAGTCCCTGATGTTTTCAAAAAGCCTCTGAATTTAGGCATAAGAGGTTGAAAAAACTTCCACAAAACTGAGACCTGCAGCAAAACAAATGTTTAAATTGTTTTGACATCATTAAATGTGTTCTGTTATAGTCTGAGCGAATCAGAGTGGACATCCAGATGCAGTGGTAAAGCATCACATAGCCTGCAGCCAGAGTATTGACAGTACATTATCATAATGCACTGGTGATTTTATAAAGACCAAATGTCAATATCTAGCACAAATTTAAACTAAAACATTTCTGTATCTGAAAAATAAAAGAACAATGACAGCAGAGGCCCTGTGCGAGCACAAACGCACCAGACAGGTTTGTAGATGAGATGGAGAGCGCGGCTCTCTTGCGTGACGTCACTACTCCTCCAAAGATTTTGTGATGTCTGAAGAATGGAATAATGTATGATGGTTCTTTCTACGGCACAAAAGAGCACAAATCGAGCACAAACAAAAGGCACTGTTTTGGGGCGATTTGGACGGCATGTGGTGGAGAGTGACGTCACTGTCCCGAATCCAATGTGTTATTTCTAAGGAGGGGAAAAGGATATGATGTTCATCGTAACAGCACAAACCGGCACAAATCGAGCACAAACGAACGGCACAGTTTTGGAACGATTTAGACCATATGGGGTGGACAGTTATGTAACTGTACTTAAAAAGTTTATTTTTTATGTTTAAGAGGGGGTCGCAGTTGCAATGTTTCTTTCAACGGCACAAATCGAGCACAAACAAAGGACACCGGTTTGGTGCGATTTAGATGAGGTGGGGTGGAGAGTGACGTCACTGTCCCGAATTATATTTGTTATTTCTAAAGGAGGGGATATAGATACAATGTTAATTTTAACGGCACAAACCGAGCACAAACGAATGACAGTTTTTGTGCGATTTAGAAGAAATGGGGTGGAGAGTGACGTCAGAGTTCCCGAATTAAATTTGTTATATCTGCAAAAGGAAAATAGATACAATGTTTGTTTTAACGGCACAAACCGAGCACAAACGAATGACACCGGTTTTGAGCGATTTGAACGACATGGGGTGGAGAGTGACATAACACAACCAAAAAAATAATAGGCTTGTTTGAGATGCGCCTGGCCTCGCCTAAAGCCTAGTTCACACTACATGATTTTAAGCCCGATTTAAGCCCGATTTGCAAATCGTTGAGCTCGCCGACAGGTCAGGGTGTTATCGCGTGCAAATCGCGGGGGATTAGCGGGTGATGAACGCTCGCCAATCTGTTAGTATGAGAGCCAACAACGCATCAAAGACGCTCGCAGACGCGTCGCCGAGCCTAGAAAAATATCTAGCATGCTAGATATCCAGAGCTGTCGCACGACTCAATCTCACTGATGTCATGAGCCACAGCCAATCAGAGCAAGTAAATAAATACGCGGTAAATACGTAGCGTAAATACGCGGGTAAATACGCGATTTTTGCCATCAGCCAAACATAAACATGCAGCTACATCTCCGATATAAACATGCTGTACTCACCTCCAACTCTCTCTGTAGGACAGACCTGCTGTTCGCGTATGCACATCCACTCTTTTGCCCATACTCTTATTTTTTCTTTTTTTGCATTTTTTCTCAGAGCAAATCATCGCGCAAACAGTTTGCAGCACTAGTTTCTGACCAGTTTCATATTCGCATGTTGTGTTCTTCTTCGTTGTGTATTGGCGCGCGTGCTGTTTCGCGTCAAGATAGACATTAGACAGATAGATTTGTAGACAAGATAGAATCGTTGGGTGACAGAGTTGTTAAGTCGTGTAGTGCGTTACCTCCTGTTGCGGATCAATCACGCTGTGTCGTGTGGTGTGAACAGCTCAACAACTTGAACACTCCTGATTTCTCAGAGAGCAAGTCATGTAGTGTGAACCGCACAATACAGACATAGACAGGTGTTTTTTTTATATATATAATAAAATGACATTGCATAACCCATAGAGATTGCACTGTCCGAGAGTTTGGGAATATTCACACATAACATATACACATAAAACATGATATCCGAGTTTTAAAATCAAACATTTTAAAAGAGAACAATACATCACGGTTGTTTAAACCAATCAACATTAAGCTGTGTCGTCAGCAAGTCGTTTCCCATCATGCTTTTGATCAGCGCAGTCGGTGGAGAGCAACTGCGCGCGACTGCAGAATCCGACACGTGCGCCTTGCGCTCGCGAGAGTTTTTTGACACACGTCAGCATGACATCAGAGCAAGGCGGACCGCACTCGGACACATTTCTAACCAGCATGAATTACGCGCTGATCACCGGTGATCGGTTCTGCGCAGATTTTGCTTATCTCAAACAAGCCTAATGTTCAATTGTTCAAACGTTCGTTTTTGCCGCACAAATCAGCACAAACGCAGCACAAACTAATGACATAGTTTTGGAGATTATTTCGTTTTATGGGGTGCCAACTTCACGGAGGTGAATCACCTATCCTCATCATTTCAGTTCATCTGTCTAAATAAATATCAAACATAATGGGCCGTTGTACATACATGACTATGTTGTGAATTAGCAAGTCAAGTTAAATCACCTTTATAGCGCTTTTTACAATACAGATTGTTTCAAAGGAAAATATTGTTGTAATAGTATTGTTAAATATAAAATTAAATGTCCCCAACTAAGCAAGCCAAAAGCCAATGGCAACAAAGGCGAAGAAAGGTGACATGTATAGTGGTGAAAAAGAAATTATTATGACCTGTGCTGTCGCTTGCTTTAAATGAGCAACAATTTCCATCATTTATATTCACATGGTTCCATATAGGAGATGAATGGTGAATCAGGAGCCAAAAATACTTTATTAATGTTCATGTCGTGATATGATGTTGGCCTACATCAACGTGTTTAATGAGATAAAATATGGATACTCTGCTGACCGAAGATGAGGGCCAAATATGAGTCACAGACATACTCTGAGACTCCGGATGATGTTTTAATGTACTTAAAGCTGCCCAAAACAACAGCTGCAAGAGACTCCTAACGCTCATCACTGATGTTGATTTCATTAAAGTCTCTTACAGACTGTTTGCTGAGCACAAAAAGGACGCGTCCAGGCTTTTATCACCTTTTCCATTAAAACAATCCATCAGATTTGCACGCTGCTTTTCCCCGCGGCTGATACTCGCCTTGGATTTGGTCTGACAAATGCAAAAGCAACGCTTCCTCTTCGCGTTTTTTAGTCTCCAATGAAAGCCCAGAACCTCTGCTTGGTGTTCACGTAGTTTTGACTGAATCAAACTATTTAACAGCTCCAGTTTTGCTCCAAATGTAAGAGAAGAAAACACAAGCGTCAGCGAGCAGCAGACACCGAGCGAGGCAGGGTTGAGTCTACGAGGTTCTCATGTGTTATTTAAGACCGCAGCTCCGCTCGAGAACTGTTCAAAACATTGCTGAAATCAGAAAGAGTTTGAAAGACTACTGATCCGATCAGAGAGATAGAGAAATGGCAGAAACGGCCCCAGCCCCCGCTGCTGCAACCCCGGCGAAAGCGCCCAAGAAGAAGTCCGCTGTGAAAGCCAAGAAAGCAGGTCCAGGCGTCGGCGAGCTCATTGTCAAGGCTGTGTCCGCATCCAAGGAGAGGAGCGGTGTGTCCCTCACCGCCCTGAAGAAAGCGCTCGCTGCCGGTGGATACGATGTGGAGAAGAACAACTCCCGCGTCAAGACCGCCATCAAGAGCCTAGTGACTAAAGGTACCCTGGTCCAGGTAAAAGGAACCGGCGCCTCAGGCTCCTTCAAGCTCAACAAACAGCAAACTGAGACGAAGAAGAAGCCCGCCAAGAAAGCGGCTCTTAAAGCCAAGAAGCCCGCAGCCAAGAAACCCGCTGCCGCTAAGAAGCCCAAAACTGCAGCAACAAAGAAGCCCGTCGCTAAGAAATCTCCGAAGAAAGTGAAGAAACCCGCCGCTAAAAAGGCAACGAAAAGCCCCAAGAAGACAAAGAAACCAGCGACTCCTAAGAAAGCAGCCAAGAGCCCGAAAAAGGCAAAGGCAGCCAAACCCAAAACGGCGAAACCTAAAGCAGCCAAACCTAAAGCCGCCAAACCTAAAAAGGCAGCTCCCAAAAAGAAATAAATCTAGTGTTTGTTTCTCAACGGCTCTTTTAAGAGCCAACCACTTACTCCGAGTAAAGAGCAAAACTCATTTGAATGATTTGTAAATTCTGGAATCAAATAGCCAAGATGTGACTTATGACCACTTAGACTCGTGCAATCAAACAAGTCACCAAGTTTGGGTGAAACTCAATTAAGAAATTTATTGAAAATGGCCAAAAAGCTTACGAGGGTTCAAACGGTGATCACAGTCCAAATAGAATGTTGATTAACAGTAATATATATACAAAATAATATGCTGGACAAATGTGACAATACAAACAACACAACAATGGCAGTGATACAATTCCAATAGAATAATACTACTGTACAGTATCAGGTCTAGTCAATGTGCACAGAATATAGTGTGTGAAAGGTGAAGCACTTTTGCTAGGAAGAGTGTATAATATTAATTTTTGTACTTTTTTGAATGTTCTATCAAACATATCGGTGATTTAATCTCTTCTGTCTAGTCAATAGATGTGATCAGTCACCAAAAGGGGGTTGGATTTTGGAGGGAAGTTCAGTGATTGGTTTGAAACTTACCACAGTCTAAACCAATGGGCGCCTGGCACTCTCATTTAAATACAGGATGTGGCGGCACTGCATTTCTTATCTGTTAAGTTTTTCAGAGTAGGCTCTGTTGTAATAATTGATTTTAAAAAAATGAGTGGAAGAGGTAAAACCGGTGGAAAGGCTCGTGCTAAGGCCAAGACTCGCTCTTCCAGGGCGGGACTGCAGTTCCCCGTCGGCCGTGTTCACAGGCTTCTCCGCAAAGGCAACTATGCCCAGCGCGTCGGTGCCGGAGCTCCGGTGTATTTGGCCGCTGTGCTCGAGTATCTGACCGCTGAGATCCTGGAGTTGGCTGGAAACGCCGCTCGGGACAACAAGAAGACCCGCATCATCCCTCGACACCTGCAGTTGGCGGTGCGTAACGACGAGGAGTTGAACAAGCTTCTGGGTGGCGTGACCATCGCTCAGGGTGGTGTATTGCCCAACATTCAGGCCGTGCTGCTGCCCAAGAAAACCGAGAAGCCCGCGAAGGGCAAGTAAACTGACGGAAGTTTATCTTCAAACCAAAGGCTCTTTTAAGAGCCACATAATTTCTCTACGGAAGAGTGATTTTCATTTGTTCGATTTTTTTCATTTTTTTTTTCTATAAAGCTCGTTTGATAAAAAGTCAAGTCCACCGAATGGGTGACATTTGCTTGTTACAACTTGTTACAAGATAATTATACTATTGATCACTAAATCTAATACTACATATTTTCAACACTAAATCTAATACTACACACAGTTAACTATTCAAAATGTCTACTGGTCAATCTCAGACAACTTTAATTGTTTTTACAAGGTTTATAAGTAGAAGATGGATGCATGTTTTCTCAGTCCTGTTACTGAAACTCATGTGCTATTTAAAATTTATTCCTTTGTTTTTCCCCACAAGAAAGTGTTTATTTGAAAGAAATTGTTTGTTGTATAAAAAAATCGCTATATATTAAGGCAAGGTGTATTTTAATAATAAAAAAAAAACACAAAGCCATTTTTTAATTTTAAAGACTGAGGCCTCAAGTTAATGTATTTGTTTATAATTTAATGTATTAAACCATTGTAGAAGTGATGGGCCAAACAAAACTGATAAAAACAGTGGTTTAACTTTTTTTTTTTTAATTTAAAAACAAATTTGTCACAGGAATGAATGTGTATGAGAGAGTGTAGTAGTTCTTCACAGCAAAAGAGGGAAGTTAAGACAAAAAGGGGGGAAAAGAGAGGGTTGCGGGTGTGTCTCGCTACTTCCCATGCAGGATGCCATAGGTGGGTGTTTCTGGCACCTGCATAAAATGGGTTTTCTCCATCTTCAACAATATATAAGAAAGACAACGTTTAAGTCGCTTTGTGGTGTACTGGCTTCCTGGAAGTATGGTGTTCACATTGTAAAACTAATGCTAATGTCTACAATATAAGTAATATAACCTTAAAACTAATAATTCAGGTGAATAGTATTATGCCAACTAATATTTACAGTATTAAACAGAGGACTCTACTCACTCCTGTTATTTTTCATATAAGTAACAGGACTGAAAGTAACAGGATTGAGTTTTTAAGCAAAAAGTTATCAAATACATGGCATAGGGCCACATAGCATACATGCTAATAGCATGAGGACACTGAGCAAATTCTAGTGACTTACCAAAAGTTAATATTTTTAAAATAAAATCTAAGAAATAATTTAGGCAACAGGACAGTATGTTGAGATTTACCTTCTCAGTCATAGTTTCATTTTAATTTCCGTATATTTGATAAAATTGTGAGGTCTTTCTATGGCCTTCAGAAGATCCAGATGATGCAACTTCCTGTAGAAAATGTGTCTTGTGGAATATTCCAAGTTTTTCAGAGGAGGGGGGGGGGGGGGGGGGGGGTGTTTGGGTAACAGGACTGAGTGAAAACCGGGGATCCGATATTATTTATTAGATGGAATATTTTTTTTCCCATGAACCCCCCCCCCCATCTAACATTTAAAGTATAGATTGGATATAAAGTCACAAATCAATGCAAAAAAAATAATTCTGAAGGATTTTAATCATTACATTTCATGGGAAAGTTTAGACATAGAGAATGGAGACATGCAGAAAATGCTATTTTTTAGTGTTCTATGTAGTTTTTAATTATACATTTTAAATTTGCACTTAGCTTAATGTGCAGGACATTTTGCTTAATAATAAAATGTATTTAGTTTTTCTGTGGAATGGCTCAAAAACAAATGGAAAAAAGGGCAGAAGAATTGAAAGTTATTGTAGCCTACTATAGAAGGCTGAGTATAAATAAATAAAAAAACGAAATTAAAGCCACAGGTTGAAGATTGTTTCTTATTAAAAGCAACGCTATTTTAAGTGTCTGAGATTCCATTCATAAATCAGCTTTTCAATGATGCTATTTTATTTATTCTTAAAATCTGACTAGAAATACATGTCCCTAGAAAATTTTAACGAGTAACATGTTTTATTGTTATCTAGTCTCACTACACTATTTGTAAGGATTTAATGAATGCATTATGAAAGTGCATACAGTTTTATTAGCATAGGTAAACATTTAGATCGACATAGTGATATAAATACAAAGAAATTAAAAAACGTGGTATGTAGCCTACTTATCTCAGTTTTTACTATTAGTGCCACAAGTCCAACTCTAAACTTTCAATAATATTTTAAAAATCAGTCACGGGTTTTGATGTGCAAATTGGTACCTGATTTCGGCTATTCTATTTTCATGTATACAAAGAGAAACAATGCATGTTTGAGCGGGAACCACACACTTCGTCTCTTGTTTGAAAACAGGAGGCGCACAGCCATTTGCCAACTGTCATTTACAGACGCTGGGCAAGAACCAATCGAATGCCTCTGACGCAAAGCCATCCAATGAGCGCATGGCAACCATAGGCTTAAAAAGCGCTGTGTTCTGGCGAACAACTTATTCATTCGTTCGTCTTGTTCATAGCAGCAACTGAATTCCTTTTGAAACAATGGCAAGAACCAAGCAGACCGCTCGTAAGTCCACCGGAGGAAAAGCCCCGAGGAAACAGCTGGCCACTAAAGCCGCCCGTAAGAGCGCACCCGCTACCGGTGGCGTAAAGAAGCCTCATCGCTACAGGCCCGGTACCGTGGCGCTGAGAGAGATTCGTCGTTATCAGAAATCCACTGAACTGCTGATTCGCAAACTGCCCTTCCAGCGTCTGGTGAGAGAAATCGCTCAAGACTTCAAGACGGATCTGCGCTTCCAGAGCTCGGCTGTCATGGCCCTGCAGGAGGCGAGCGAGGCTTATTTGGTGGGTCTGTTTGAGGACACCAACTTGTGCGCCATCCACGCCAAGAGAGTCACCATCATGCCCAAAGACATCCAGCTGGCCCGCCGCATCCGTGGAGAGCGCGCTTAAATCCATAGTAATCATACAAACCCCAAAGGCTCTTTTAAGAGCCACCTTAATGTCTCTAAAAAGAGTGTTTTTTAAGCGTTAAAACCATGTAAATGTCTTTGATACTGTTGTGCTGAAATTATAGTTATTTTTTCGTAATGAATGGCAACTGCACACTGTTCTGCTTTAAGTTCAAGGTCGCATTAAATAGTTTTATTAAAAATAAACTATATTTCCATAAATAGTACGCAGAACGTGATGTCACAGTGCTTGCTTGTAGGGATGGGCAAATGAAGCCTCAAGAAGAACTGAGGCTTTCCCATGATTGTTCGGGAAAAGATTCGAACCATCAAGTGTTGAAAACAGCGCCATCTTGTGGCAGGTCAAATGTATAGCCATAAACCCGAGAGCGCAGCGCCGTCAAATAAAAGCCTGACAGCGCTAAATGTTCAGTTTTCGGATAATATAATTCACTTACTAAACTGTGGCAGTATATTAAATGTAACAATTACATTAATACTACATGTAAAAATGTAGGACAGAAAGTGAGGCTTCGTTTTTCGTTGATCATGTGTTTCTCTTAAAGGGGCATTCGGCAACTATTTCAACTTAAAGTCCCTGTAAAGGTAATTAAAAAAAAAAAAATTCTAAACACATTATAAATGTTAGAAATGTATTGCTAAAACACATTACAAAGACTGTGAACTGTGAAGTACTGAATTTTGGAGTTAGTCTGTTAAATATATATTGATATTTATATATTGATAAAAAATACCATTGATATTTTTCTCCTGACCCCGCCCCTACCTGATGACGCACTGGAGCCCCTGAGGCTGGCCGCTCCCCTAACAATATAAATAGAGCACATTCGCATCAGTTTTCCGCTCAATCGCGAGTTACTGTCAGTATTATTAGTTACTACAGCTTACAGTTTGCTAGTTAGCTATGTCTTCGTCACGGAAATGCGTACTACCTGGATGCGATCACGTACAAAACAGATCGGTGTCCTTATTTAAATTTCCTAAATACGATCACTAAAGGTGGGCGATACTGCAAAATTTGGTATCGATCCAATACCAAGTAAATACAGGGCCAGTATCGCCGATATCGATACCGATACCAATACTTTTTAATTTTAAAAGCATGCACTTGAACTTACATGCACTTTCCTCTGCTAGGGCAGTGTGTCATAAAAACTGTAATATTATTACAATTTAACATAGGCTATTCTGTAATTTATTCCTGTGATCAAAGCTGAATTTTCAGCATCATTACTCCAGTCGTCATGATCCTTTATGATGAGAATTCATTTTAATATGCTGATTTGCTGCTCAAGAAACATTTCTTATTATTATCAATGAAAACAGTTTTATGTTTTTGTGGAAACCAAATCATTTTGCATAAAATGTATCATGATGAACAAAGTTAAAAGAACAGCATTTATATGAAATAGATTTTTTTTAACAGTGTAAAACCCTTGACTGTCACTTTCGATCAATTTAATGCATCGGTCCTTGTTGAATAAAAATATTAATTTCATTATACAAATCTTACTTACGTCAACATGTTGAACCGTTATGTAAACTTTTAATTTGTTTATTTGCGAAATAACTCCCGATTGTTTCTCTGTCATCTAAGCAAGGCTTCGTTTCCCAAACGCACTGTGACAGAAGCACCAGCTTTGAACGCTCTCTGTGATTGATTAGTTTTGTCTTGTATCCAGATGACTAGGAGAAATAGTTCTACCCTACACAGTTATTGGCTAACATTCACTTAATTTTCAATTTAGAAGCTTTTTTTACGCACTGAATGGCGTTCTAAATTAATAAAAATTACATTAAAAACACAATAAAAAAACACAAAAAATATTTTTATGTGAGGATTGATCCTTTTAGATACACGTCAGTATCGAAAGTATCGATACTTCAGGATCGATCTGCCCACCCCTAACGATCACATCAAGAAGAGGTGGATTAATTTTGTGAAGAGCCACCTTGATGGAGAGCTGATGATCACCACCAAAACCCGCCTCTGTAGTGATTATTTTACACGGGATAGTTTTATAAACTTTCGTCGGAGACAACTGGGATTCACTGATAATCCGCTGATACTGGTGAATGGGGCCGAACGACTATCTCCCGCCTCGGCCTTCATCCTCCCGTCGCGCCGACAACTGGTGCCATCATCGGCAGTGCGTGCCCACCAATGAGTGTAAGTTGCCTTGTGCGCTTATGTTATAATTAACCTAATAAGCTGCTAGGAGCATCCATTCCGGCTGTAGCGGGTGACAGTTGATGTGGCGACGTCAGCTTTACCACGAGTGGGCGTGGTTGCAGCGCAGCCAACGGACATGCCCCCAGCGTTTGAGAGCAGAGACTACTGCTCATTTTTTCAAGATTTTGATAGCTTATTTTATGTACTTGTCAGCTTTTTTATCATTCAAATTTGGCTGGGTGTCTACTAACATTTTTCTGTGATATGACAAACTCAGACCACATACTTCATTTTGACTTTACAGGGACTTTAATAAAACCGTTTAGAAATAATTTGGATGGTTTAATAACCTGTTCTGGTGAGAATGGTGACTTTCCCCGCTCCCCCCAACGTTCCTAGGCGGAAAACCAACCTTGCAACATGAGGATTTACGTCCCGGTAAGTTGGAAATAGGAAGTCTCGTGAGAAGCGAGAAACACAAACTGCTTTATGGCAATTCGACATTAACACACACGCCGCCCTCAATGTGTATGATGTATTACCCACCTCGGTAAACATAGCTCCACACGATAAAGTTGGCCGGCTCCGATAATAACAAATACACATGAGCAGCGGTAGAAAGGGGGAGGAGGGGACGCAAGTGAGTTTTTTTGTTGTTGTGAAATGTACGCCTCACAGCTGTAGGGGGAGCTCGTTGAGAAAACATGCGACAACAAAAGTGAAAATCAGCGAAGAAATAGCTTGAGTTGCCGAATGCCCCTTTAAAACAAAACGCGCTCTGGCATGGAACTTCATGAGAAATTGCACTGCGAACTCAATACACGCTTTGAAGATTCAGTGTCATATGTAACATCACTACTTGCTTGTTCCTTGAAGTAATTTTTTTAAACCAATTGATTTGAAGGACAACTGGACTTAGGAGAGGCTTCTCACTGCAGATCCATGGGTGGAGTGTGAGATCCAGCTCCTCCTCTCTGGGTGTAATTTGGGTAATGGGTGAAATAGACGGTCCAAACATAATAAATACATAGATGCCCTATTGGCCCCTTTGGAACTTTGCTGCGATACGTCCACCATATTGCTGAGGCCAAGACTGCAAGAAATGCAAGTGAACGGGTGAGCTCCGGTTTTCCTGGATAAAAACAAAAATAATGTTTAAATTTATTAACCGATTTCAGTGGTTTCTACATAGTGTAAAAAAGTTCCATCTCTAGTTATTTAAAATATCAATAGTTAGACTTATAAAATATATATATATTTTTTTTCAAATAAGGAATTGCCAAAGCTCAGGCTTGTCATGTATTTGGCTTTTTATTCTTGGATAAGAATTGTGAAGACCCCCATACTGAGATATCATTTAATTTACACATTAAATTAAATAAAGTTTTCTTATTGTGGAAAAAGCATTTTCTGTCTTTGACCCAATTTTAGCTTTTCTTGTGCTTAGAATTGACCGCCATTGAGAAAATGAAACAAATCGGCAAATACAAATCACACCGGCAGGCTGCTTTCTGTATTGATATTGCACTAAAATGATAGATATTTACTGATAGATACTCCAAATATACAATAACAAAGATAACTGATGGATCCTTTATGGGAATACATATGATATGGTACAACTACAGTGCAATGCAAATAGTAAATATAAGATAAAGTGAGAAGTAATAGTAAATGGTTTAGTGTATAGTCAATAAAATAAACAAAAAGGTATACAGCAAATACAATAGTAATGATTTGTATAATTATATAATAACATAAGTACAATAATCAATAATATAATAATAATATATTGATAATAGCATTTAGTTTATGTATAATACTATAATGATAGCAATACAATATGAAAAAGGCCAATAGGGCGTCTATATTTATTATATCTATGGTCCAACATCCCAAAACCCACCCACAACTCTATCCCTCCATCCATTAGATCCACAGAGGTGGAGCTGAATCAAGTCAAACTCAACCCGTGACGTAGAGAGAGGTGGAGCTGCATGTAATTTGCTGAGCACCAGTAGGAGAGTAGCGTGTCGAGTGACGTTTAATAGAACCGCCCATGAAGTTGGTTTCAACTAGGTCCGCTAGCCGACTATAAACCTCTGTTCTCCAGAGATTGTTTTGTCGTCTGTTTTGTGAATTGAAGAGTATCTGTCGAAATGTCTGGAAGAGGAAAAGGCGGTAAAGGACTCGGGAAAGGAGGCGCTAAGCGTCACCGAAAGGTTCTTCGCGATAATATCCAGGGAATCACTAAACCCGCTATTCGTCGGCTTGCTCGACGTGGCGGTGTCAAGCGTATTTCTGGGCTGATCTATGAAGAGACGCGCGGTGTGTTGAAGGTGTTTCTGGAGAACGTCATTCGTGATGCTGTGACTTACACTGAACACGCCAAGAGAAAGACCGTCACCGCCATGGATGTTGTGTACGCGCTGAAGCGACAGGGACGCACCCTGTACGGGTTCGGCGGTTAAGAGATTCACGAAGAAGAAAAACCTAACGGCTCTTTTAAGAGCCACCCACATTTTCTCACAAAGTACAAGTTTCCAAGTGGTTAATAATGAAATTCAGTGGAACTTACCGAGATTATTATTTTACTGCGTTCTTTTATGGTGTTTAAATTTATGTGTTCTAACATTTGTGGTCATTAAAATAGTTAAATGTTAATATCTCTTTAAGTAATATGAATTATGTAATTTATTGTTACTAGCTTAAACAGCTGAAGTTATCAATGTTTTTCTTTCACTATTTAATACTGCATTGCATTACGAACAATGCCGAAAAATTAAACAAAGAAACACGATACCATATTTTCTCACAAAGAACAAGTTTCCAAGTTAATTCTAATAAGTGGAGTTAAATGAGGTTATGAGTTATTTTTGGTGTTTATATTGTGATGAATTTATTATAACATTCCTCACTGGTCATTATGTGGCAATTATATTTAATACTGCACTGCATTGCATTCTGAAAAATACTGGAAAATGAAACAAAGAAACATGATAGAATGGGGGATGGTAGAAGGACATAAGGCGATGGGCGGGATTAACATTAAAAGCCTGTGATTGGTATTCCTAAAAGTTAAGGAACTTTTAATGTAGCCAATGAAATCATTCTATGGGTTGGTCCAGGAAATCTAGCAATCAGAGAGTGCCGTTCTTCCCTTTCGAAATTAGCATAGAGCAGTGCATAAAACCCGCCTGCAGTAACACAGCTTTAATGTTCCATGAGGATCATCGAGTGAAATATCATGCCTGAACCAGCGAAGTCCGCACCCAAGAAGGGCTCGAAGAAGGCCGTTACTAAAACCGCCGGCAAGGGCGGAAAGAAGCGCAGAAAGTCCAGGAAGGAGAGCTATGCGATCTACGTGTACAAAGTCCTGAAGCAGGTTCATCCCGACACCGGGATCTCCTCCAAGGCGATGGGGATCATGAACTCTTTCGTCAACGACATCTTCGAGCGCATCGCCGGTGAAGCGTCTCGTCTCGCTCACTACAACAAGCGCTCCACCATCACATCGAGAGAGATCCAGACCGCCGTGCGTCTGCTGCTGCCCGGAGAGCTGGCCAAACACGCCGTGTCTGAGGGCACAAAGGCTGTGACCAAATACACCAGCTCAAAGTAGAGTGAGTTCAGCTCAATATAACACAACGGCTCTTTTAAGAGCCACCCAAATTGTTTTTAAAGAGCTTCCGTTTCCTTTGCTGTTTATGGCACAATTGTTTAAAGAACAAATATGCGTTATTGTCTGACGTGTCAGCTGATTTTGGTGAAAATGTAACGCAATCCAGTTGAGTTTTGGATCAATGTAATTTTTCAGTTATTGAAGATTTTTTACAACCGTCTCAAAGTGAAACATCCTGTAATACGCTTAGAACATAGATCAACTTGTCACAAATCCAAAGCACCTTGCTCTATAGAGTAAAGTGGCAGAGGGTTATCTATAAATTCACATTCATTTAAAAAAAAAAAATTTTTAAGTAAACTGATTCACAATCACTTCTTAATCTTAGGAGTTTGAGGGCCCTTTTCCAGATTGTTCACAGATGATCCTAATCTCCTTTAACTGAGATTAATAACAGACAAGGGACAACAGAGCTACTTTGCTAAATTGTCACTGCTTGATTGGCTTTGTCTTGTTAAAAATATCCCATCTGAAATGAGGATCATAAATAAAGGGTCCTAAAATTGATAATTTCTTAGTACTATTTTATATATATATATATATATATATATATATGAAAAGTTTACAAATATGTGTCCCTTTATAGTCACTGGAGATATGTTAGCTTAAAGTTTAATATTAAATCAGATATAGTGACTTTCTGTCTCAACTTTTACTGACAATCAAGTTAAAAAAAATCATGTTTGTGAGTAGAAACATCTGAAATATCATCTCTCTCTCAGTGGAAAGAACATTTTCTCATTCATGTGCCTGCTATAAAACTTAAGTAAAATTTGTCAGCTGATAGCAATTAACCAACATTGACTCTGGATTCATTGTGCACATCCGTCTGTTGCCTGCAAGCTATGTTCCCAAAAAGCTATGAATAATGAATCTTTCGATAATACAGGCAAGAAAATCTTCTATGGGTGGCATAAATAAATATGAATTATATTGTATTGCTATTGAGTTTCTCTGGGTGACCATTAAGTGTTTCTTCTTGTTTAGGGCTTTTTTTTTGTTGTGTGTGTGTTATGTTATGAATGTCACCGGACAAAGACTCACTGAAACTTTTGATCATTTAGCTATTAAATGCGCACACACATAGCATTCAGCTCTATCAGATGGTGCACTACCAGCACCTACAATTGTTATCGGGCATAACATCTCAGTTTTTTTTTGTTTTTTTTTTTTGTTCTCTTGTGTCTCATTGTTTTGGTGGACTGTAGAGCCTAGAGGAGGTCTTATTTTGGATTTCTCCCTGAAATTGACATCAAATTTGAAGCCTTTCTGTACCAGCAGCGAAGTAAATAAATAATATTGGTGTTGTTTTAAAAGAAATCCCTTAAATGAACAAAAACAAATGCAAAAAATAAGTTTTTGTTTAATATATCACTTGCCTTTGTTCATAAAATATAATCGATATTGAAAATTTTAAAAATCATACATACTTTCTGTCGGCATATTGGTTGTGGAAACAGGAATATAAACATTAAAATGCTGTGATGCATAAATTAAATAAAAAATAAATTTTGGTTTTGTGTGAAATATCATTACAAAGCTTAGACCCTCTAGTACTAAAGACAAGGCAATTTTAGTTGTATCCCACATTTCATACACAATGTTAATTCAAAGGGCTTTAAATGAAAACAAATTAACATAATTAAGATAATCACAACAGATGCATAACAAATAAAAATATCATGCATAAGAAATAAAAATAACAATAAAAGCAGAGAATACAAATGCTTACTAAATTCAGGATGTTCCTATCTGAATGGAAGAGTTTCAGTTTGTTATTTTACACTAGCAACACCAGCTGTGTCTCTTCAGCCCTAATGGAGTGCTAAAAACTTATATATACCTGCTTTTCATATACGTCAAGTGTATTTTATGCAATCCCATGACTTAGAGACCTTGTGTCTCATCTGAATGCACAACCAAAATGATAACTCTCTAATGCTCTAAAGCTTTCCCACCAATAGTTTATTCTGGATGTCCCTATCTGAATAAAAGAGTCTGAGAGCTTCAGTTTGTGATTTTACAATAGCAACACTGGCTTTCCAGTGTCTCTTCACCCCAAATGGAGTGTGAAAAACGTATACACCTGCTTTACACAAGTGCATATTCACACCATCCACGACTTAGAATCCTGGTGTCTCTTCACTCACATCTGATTACTGTTAATGATCCATAAGGACTTTTAAATATTAAAGGACGATCATAATTACGTATTTACAACCTGGAGAGGTTAAAAAGAGACTGGATAGTGATGATGCTGCCTCTCTGTTTCCTCATTCTGGAAGTATACAAGTCCTGGATGGTGAACCAATGATCCCGTCAGCCGTCCTGACTGTTGTAACCTATTTTTGGCGAGTTTGGTATCTGAACCGTACCAGACAGGACCTGAGGGGCATATAGCACAGGCTCAATGACAGCTAAACCTCAGTTAAACGCAGGAAGTATAACCTCTGCTAGGGCTTTTTGTAGAAATGTGTCCCACTTCAGGTCCATGGGAGATTTTGGTGCCTATCCGTGCAGCAAGTCGGCCGGATAGGCACTGATCCGGCCAGATGTGGGCCGGATCTGGGCCGACACTATGTTCCTGTCTGGGTATCTAAAGGACTCCATGGATGCCAATGTGCATGTGATGAGGAGGGATAGAGCGGTTCCTCCTGACTTTCATCTCCACTGTTTTGACCGTGTTCAGCTTCAGGCTATGACAACCTGTTAACCCCCGGTCTACATGCAGACTCATCGCCGTCATGATAGAACGAGGTTTTGAGCAGCTTGACGCACACGTCTGTGTGACTTATCACACAGTTAACTGTAAACCACACCGATGCTAGCGAACACCAGTCAACCAGTTTAGTCTGGTTGTAGAGGCGTTTTTTTAACAGGTCTCTTTTCACTTCACACATTCTCAAACTGTTCTCACGGCTCTTCTGTTTTTAAATGTTTTCTTCACATGATCACACAACATGTGTAGATCTGGACCCGTATTCATAAAGATTCTAAGAATCCTCTCAGAAAACTCTTAATTTAGCTTAAAATCTTTTACGTATAGTCTTAGCTTAAGAGCAATTCGGGACCGATCTGAGAGCAACTCTGAGTAAGGAAAAGACAAAAACTTTTATCTTAGTGAGGAGGCGGGGCTAACCCGTTGCTATATATGACACAATCTTTTGAAGACTGTGATTGGTTGGTTGTCCAAGAAGGAAAAAAAGAGTGATTTTAAGTATAGGGTCTATTCTAAGCCTTCACTTTGAAATTACATGCGTCATTTTTCCTATTTGACCATTCTCATACACACACACACACACACACACACACACACACACACACACACACACACACACACACACACACACACACACACACACACACACACACACACACACACACACACACACATCCTCTTTTTTTATTTACCATACTGTTAATTTCCTATAAGGTATTTGATTGGATTAGAATGATAAAAATTGTTCCACTGTCTATTTAAGTGGTGGTTTGAATGTTGGTTTTAATGTAGCAAACATGGAATAAAAAAAACAAGAAGGACAAGAAAGCTCAACTGGACAGAGGAACAGTGTTTACTGTGAGCCCAGTTAGTGGATGAACACAAGGCCATCCTTAAAGGAAATTTAGGCAGGGTGTCACAGCACAGAAGCAGACGTGGGAGCTTATAGCGGTTAATAATAAATTATTTACGGTTCATTCCCCCTGCTTGTGCGGAAACCTGCTATATTCATAAATGCATTTTTTTTAGCCTGCATGTCCACTGGAAACTAAATGAACTGCGACACAATAAGAGGTTCTGAAAGTGCTGTAATTGTTTGTGATCACTCTGCTTACAGAAGTTTGTGACAGACCCAAATCATCACTGCTGCGTTGATGCATTTTCCCAGCTGCCAAATATCTTAATGTACAGTAGTGATTTAATTTCTGGCACTATGCCATTCCTGCGCTGTGTTGAAGATGTTATTGTGTCTCTAATAAAATCGGTCACAAACATGATCCCTGCACAATCTAATCTATAGTGTCTTATTAACTCACTGGGTGCTTCTCAATATCCCTCCTCGTCTCCTCGCTCCTCTGTCCTCCATCCTATGACCCGGAAACCAATCAAGCACAGCCATCTTGAAGGACATCTCAATTGGCTTTATGCCCAGCTGCACTACTTCCTGAACTTCAGCCAGCTCCTTGTTTCCTGTCTGCCATTATTGGACAAATTGATTAATTCAGGTGTGCCTGACCTCAGTAGTCATGGCAACAATAATCAGACACACCTGAATTAATCAAGTTTGCCCAATAATGGCAGACAGGAAACAAGGAGCTGGCTGAAGTTCAGGAAGTAGTGCAGCTGGGCATAAAGCCAATTCAATGGGTGCTTCTCATTTCTTATTTGTGCGTCCTCGTTTCCTTTCCTCGCTTCCTTTCCTCGCGTCTCAGCTCCACCCCCTGTAGGACGCGAGGGAAGGCTGCAAGGAAAAAAAACGAGGACGGAGGAATTGAATTAAAGATTTTTTATACATTGGAATACTTGATCACTCGAGCGTCACTTCACTGCGTCATCAGCAGTGCTCAAAGGATCTGCCCTTATGTTGTTAAAGTTTGTTTATTTAAGAAATTCATAATAAATAATAATAAAGCAAGATACCTTGTTGAAATATGTGAGTTGTGTGGTTTATGTAAACTACAAAAGTAAAGTATAAATTCAAATGATTGTGACAGATGTGAAGGGGGAGGAGAATTGATACGTGCGTCATGTTTAGTCGATAAAACTCTTCCGCAAAGGGTACACCTGTGTATCCTCGCTCATGACTCCTCTGGAAGCCTCCTCACTCCTCGATCCTCGCGGTGCAATTAGAGAATCAGTGTTGCCAGATTGGAAATGTCCAATTATCGTACCAGTAGTTCAAAATTATCGTTTTTGGAACGGGGGGGGGGGGGGTTGTAGTGTTGACGTGCGGGCCGGACGACGCCGTGTGGTGCGTGTGTGTGTGTGTGTGTGTGTATACGTGCTTGCGTGCAGGCAGGCGAGCCTGCAAAATGATTCTGGGTCAGAGAGAGAAGCGGTAGGATGTGTGTTTGGACGAACGACTGAAAACTCTGAAATTATCGTACATTATGGGATTTTTTTCATTATTGATCGTACATCGTACAGAGGTCAAAAATATCGTACAAATACGATAATTATCGTACATCTGGCAACACTGTAGAGAATTGAGATGTCCTTCAAGATGGCTGAGCTCGATTGGTTTCCGGGTCATAGGATGGAGGACGGAGGAGCGAGGAGACGAGGAGGGATATTGAGAAGCACCCAATAATTGCACCGCGAGGATCGAGGAGTGAGGAGGCTTTCAGAGGAGTCATGAGCGAGGATACACAGGTGTATCCTATGCGGAAGTGTTTTATTGACTAAACGTGACGCACGTATACATTCTCCTCCCCCTTCACATCGGTCACAATCTTTTTAATTTATAGTTTACCTTTGCAGTTTATATAAACCACACATCTCACATATTTCAACAGGGTATCTTGCTTTATTATTATTCATTATGAATTTCTTAAATAAACAAACTTCAACAACATAAGGGCAGATCCTTTGAGCGCTGCTGATGACGCTGTGAAGTGACGCTCGAGTGATCAAGTATTCCAATGTATAAAAAAAGCTTTCATTCGATTCATTCGATTCCTCCGTCCTCACTTTCTTTCCTTGCGTCCTTCCCTCACAACAGGGGGAGGAGCTGAGGCGCTAGGAAAGGAAGCGAGGAAAGGAAACGAGGATGCACAAATAAGAAATGAGAAGCACCCATTGTCATCTATTGTCTTCTCCCTCTTCGTCTTTCTGCCATTTTCTCCTCTGCTAAAAAAAACTCTTAAGCCTCTTAAAAGTCCTCGTCCGTTCTCCTAACAATTGTGACCTAAAGACCTCTTTTAAGGGTTAAGATACTTTCTGAATGACTTTTTTCTTTACTAGGATTTTTTCTTTATTTTAAGAGTAAATGCCCACATTTCTAAGAATTTTCTTAGAATTTTGTCACTAGGAGCCACTCTTTGCATTAAAATTCTTTATGAATACGGGCCCAGGTTGTTAGATGGTCAGCATTTATGATTATTTTCAGTAACTGCATCCTCCTACATTTGGATGTGTCCATATTCGGAAACCTTTAGCGCATCAAATATAATCGATGTTGAAAGTATTCAATATAAAATATATATATATTTTTTGATGACAAAAAGTATTACTGAAAATACAAACAGTACTAGGTAGATTGCTGCTTAAGTTCAGTTCATACTTTTATTTGATTTCATAAAAAAAAAAAAAAAAATCACCCAACAGAAGGGGAAAAACCAAGAAAGAAAATCCAACAAGCGATTGGTGTGTGTGTGTGTGTGTGTGTGTGTGTGTGTGTGTGTGTGCGTTTACTGCGTGAAACAGCCACACCACTGAACATTCAGGCCTGGAATAGAGTTTGGAGACTTGGCGTGGGGTGCACCAGGCGAACCGTGCAGAGCTCAATGCCTCTTCACTCTGCGATCGCACCCGGTCAACCCACACAGAAATTCCAGCAACAAAGAGCAGAGACTGGCTTCAGGTAGCCTGTGTCCCACCTAGATAACCTATAAGTTTGATTTGCTTTGCTTCCCCTATTTAATTTCTCTCTCTTTCTCTCTCTTTTATGTCATTTGCCCTTTAATTCCTCATTGGTTTCCGCTCATTTGGAAAAGTGAAAGAATTTTCTTTCTTTGATTTTTTTCCATATCGCCACAGTTTGTGGAAAAAGGAATAAACATTCAAATACGGTGGTAGGCCTACATAAATTAAAAACGATAACATAAAGTAAGGCAAAGATAATTCTGTACATAGGCTATTATTTATAACATAAAAAAGCATTAGAGCTATATGTCAAGCCATTTCACACATGCTTCAGTGGTGCACGAGCTGCAACATTATAGCAGTTTTACACATGAAGTGTCAGCTCATGATACTTTCAACAGAGCTGCATAAATTCAATTCTAACTTAAATATATTTTAAATACCATAAAAAACTAGCACCATGAGTCATTTATCTTTAGTACATTGGATATTTATTTTGATAAGTACCAATTATTATAAAATGATTATTCAGAGTGGGCCATTGAAAATTATTATAAACTTGATAAACATTAAATTTAAATAAAAAGAACTACTATCTGACTTCACTTGCATATACAATATAGAAAGTGCTATCTGTGTCATGTAACTTAGCCTATTAGATGTCTTAGTAGTTAATTCTAGTATTTTATGTTGTTTCTTAAAGTAACACGCCGCCGTTTTTTGTAATAGTGGTTATTCACCGTCTCCCCTACATTTAGATATGTGGGTAAATGCATTTTTGTCTCAGTGCATGTATTGTCTTAGTCTGGCAGCGCCACCGCTAGCTTAGCTTAGCATAATGAATGGAATCCTTTGTTGCCGCATAGCATGTCGTGAGTAAAAGTGATCCAAAAAAACTAAACAAAAAAAACCCTAATTACTTCTTGTGGCCTGTGTATTCACAACGAGTACAAATAGCAGATTAAGACTAGGCGATTTCCTAGGCAGATATTGACTTGGGACTATATTGGGGTGAAGCACAGGCGGAGCACTGCTACTTGGTCGCAGAGATATCACGCAACACCTAACGTCCCCCATCTTCTGTCAACATACTGTCGTAAATATTAGCTGGCTATTTTTCCTACAGTAGACATAGTGAATGGCGATGAACATGGCGGATTTTGTGACAGACGAAGAAGGTGACTTCTCAGACAGTTAAGATGCAGAACCATACCTCTACGAACCAGAGTTTTCAGAAGAGGAGCTGTGTGCAATGGAAATAGACCGACAGGAGGAGGTTGTGGTCACTCAACACCCTGAGGACGTGAGGGTGAGAGCCGACATGAACTGGTGGTGTGAGTGTGGGGGAATATGCCAACCTATGCTGACTGAAATTGCGTGTCTGTGCTGTGGCGAGTGGGACACGGCACTGCCATCGATGACCAGGCTCAAAGCCTTAAGAGGCGATTTCCTAGGCAGATATTGACTATATGGGGGGGCCATATAGTCAATATCTGCCTAGGAAATCGCCTCCTAATCTGCATTGCTATTTGTACTTGCTGTGAATATGCAGGCCACAAGAAGTAATTTGTTTTTTTTTTGTTTTGTTTTGTTTTTTATCACTTTTACTCACGACATTATCCATACATTATGCTAAGCTAAGCTAACTTTGGTGCTGCCAGACTAAGACAATGCATGCACTGAGACAAAAATGCGTTTTCCCACCTATCTAAATGTAGGGGAGACGGTGAATAACCCCTATTTAAAAAAAACGGTGGCGTGTTCCTTTAAAAAGCTATATTGTGAGAGATTATGATATAGTGCATGTTCAAGTCAGTCCGAATGATGTAAACAGTTAATATGGGTAACAAAATAATTACATGCTATCCACATGCTCTGGATTGCAATACTTGAAATATAAGACTAGCAGACATTCAGGTGAGATTCAGTTCAGTTGTTAAATGTATCTGTGTCACAATAACAGAAGGAGAAGACTCAGATGTAATGTAAAACAACAGTGTCTTTATTCACAGGAAGTTCACTGAAGTAGTGAGGTAAACAGATTTTGTTTTGAAATTCGAAGTAGCAGGTTTGCACTTAGCTTTAGCATTCACAGTTCTTTGTTGCAGGTGCTGACTGGTGTGCGGTAAAGACGAAGTAATGGCAGGAGACAAAGCGACAAATGCACATCACATTCATTCACAAGCTAAAGGTGATTCATGAACTCCATCCAAATTCAGTCCACTACAGAATATGTCCTCATGGTGCCCTCATGTCCTCATTTACTAAAAGAGAAGTTAAATATCCCTAGTAAAATAGGTATTTTTTTTCTCTCTCTATAGACCCTCCCACTTCCTTGAAGTATGAAATGACTGTTAAATAAAGGAAGCATCTGGTTTGAACACTCATCATTGTTGGTAGTATGGGGTCGAGTGAACTGTCCCTCATCCTCGGTGAGTATTTGATTGTATCTTGTATTTATATCTATATTTATTCATTAGATGTTCTAAAGCAACTTACAAATAAGCCAAGAAAGAAAAAACAAGAGATGTGCCAAAAATAAAAATGTTCAAACTTTGTCTTGAACAGGGTTTCTCAAACTTTTTGGGTCCAGGGACAGATATTTTCCAAGGACCCCAGTGATTTAAGCATATGCTTGCTACAGATTGTACTCTTGTAATAAAAAAACATGTCTAATTAATTGAAATTATACAGTGTATACAATTGATCAATTATTTATTAGGGCCATGTGAAAACCATTTTATTTTTTTCTCATTTTCCAGTGTAATGGTAAAATTACATTTTAACAGTCAATAAGCATGAATAATCAGTTGAATTCATAAAACTTTAACAACTTATTATTTTTTTTAAATGCAATAACAGGGCCCAATGAAACGTTAAAATATATGTTTTAATACACATTTATTATCAAAAAAGGTGGTGATGAAGTGAAGACTAATCTTTTAAAAATGTAATAAAAAATGTAACAATTCCTTTTTAGCAAAAAGTTTTACTGATTTACTGTTAAAATTAAAACATTGAAGAAAAATTGGGATTATTCCTTAAAAAAATAAAGTTTTATTATTATTATAATTACTGTGAGAAGTACATTATACTGTACAATAGTAATGTTCCGTATTTCTGGTATATTTTCAAGTTGAACCAAACTTTTATTTTGACAGGTTGTTCTGAAGACCATTGAGTTGTTGTGTGCATATGATATATGACAATATTTTATCAAATGAAATGGTGAAAATGCTGGTGAAGTGACTCTCAGAGCAGGTCTGAAGATTAATGCTGCCTTCATGTATCTGAATTATTGTATATATTGGTTTCCTAAGTTAAAAAATTGGACATGAACTTTTGAAAATTTGAATGCGATGAGCTCATTATATGATGTTTCACTAAACAAAGTTCGGGAGGAGCACGTTCAAATAATCAATCCAATTAACTTGTCATCAACAATCATCATGACTATCCCATCAGCATGAGAGGAAGCATATATATATATATATAGGCACTCAGTCGACTCACTTACATTCCTTGACAGTTTTTCAGCATCCCTCCACCATCCCGACACCTCACTCTCGGCTTGTTCCTTCCACAGCCAGGTATACGGGGGAGTACTCTGGGTTCGGGCCAAATACCGAGCCCGGAGCCCTCTCCTCGGACAGTACGCCAAATATGCAAACCATTTATTCTATCTGACTTATTTGTAAGTGTGAACTCGTGAACACAACGTCAGAAGTGAGAAGTTGCGAATTTGATAGCATGTGAAGGCAGCATTAGTTCATGTGTTCATTCCCTTTTATAGTGAGATGACAGACTCTAAAAACACCACGAGCCTTTCACGTGCTTGAGTAGGCTGTGTGTAGTAGACCACAGGTCTAAAACCCATGGGGTCAGTTGCAAGACCCTGATTTAAAGGACAATTCCGGCCAAAAATGAACCTAGGGCTAAATAACACATGGGTACCGAGTTGACCGTTCTCTGGGATGCGTTTTCATGATAATTAACATGATCACAGATTAGCTTATAACGCTAGTGTATGGGGCATCGAATAAGTATGAATAAAAATTGCTATTTAATACCACTAAAAAGGCTCTTTTCCATCTTTGGAAAAGAGTCTCGACCAGTCGAACCATGAACGCCGAGCTACATGAGCTGAACTGTGACTATCGACCAGCACGTAGCACGCTGTTCGTGGTTCGATTGGTCGAGACTGTTTTCCAAAGATGGCTCCTGTTTGTATACGCGAAGTGTACTGTCTTTACAAAGTAACTTCTTATTAAACTGTCTGTTCACTTACAAAGTTCTCAATGCTTCGGTTTGCAGGTAGAGACCCTCATTATGCTACCGTATTAGTGTGGGGCTATTTTGACGCTATAGCGTTATAAGCATCTGTGGTTAAACTAAAAATAACGCTAAAACTGGGTACATTCGATTATCATGAATACGCATCCCAGAGAACGGTTGACTTGGTACCGATGTGTTATTTAGCCCTAGGTTCATTTTTGGCCGGAATTGTCCTTTAAGTAATTATGTATTAATGATTAATGTAATCAATAATTAAGGTAAGTTACATTAATAATAAAATAAAAAAAATGTATATGCTGCTGAGATTGGTTCATTTTTGTGAGGCGCAGCATTCCACAAAAGAAACTGAGACGTCAGAAAGCGCATCCTGCTTGTTTTCTTTATTTTACAAAAGCATAATATTCTGTTTCAGTTTGAGTGTACACAAATGAATGTAATAATTTTGCCATTTCGAATGTTGTCTTACTCTTATCTTGAGTATTTATCCAGCAGTCATATCACCCTGTAGCCCAAGACTGGTTGCCCACTGAAGCTCAGCAGGGTTGAGTCTGGTCAGTAGCTGGATGGGAGACTCCTGGGTAAACTAGTCTTCTGCTGGAGGAGGTGTTAGTGAGGCCAGTAGGGGGCGCTGATCACCCTGTGGCCTGTGTGGGTCCTAACACCCCAGTTTAGAGACGGGGACACTATACTGTCAAAAGAGCACCATCCTTCGGATGAGACGTTAAACCGAGGTCCTGCCTCTTTGTGGTCACTAAAAATCCAAGGACGTTCTTCTAAAAGAGTAGGGGTGTAACCCCGGTATCCCTGCCAAATCTGTCCCTTGGCCTCTGTCCATCATGGCCTCCTAACCATCCCTATATACTGATTGGCTTCATCACTGTCCAAAAGTAAGCTGGTGTGGTGAAGAGATGAGTCCCACTGAAGAGATAGATCCCAGCTTAGGACCCCAGTAGTATGCCTGATCTAAATCTGTTCTCATCTGTCATTTATTTAAATGGATAAACTGTTAATAAGAAAAATAGTAATACACTCAAATTAACATTATTTCATGGTTCTTTTAATAACAAAATTTATACAACATATTGCGCTGATTATTACGATAAAAATAATGACAATCATAATTGCATTATGAATTACTGTGAATACGGTAAGGCAGTATAAGCTTAAAGCTCAGCTAACGTTAGCACGCTCATCGGATAGCTGCATGCTATGCTACTCTCTAAGTTAACTAAAAAACACTAAGATTGGAAAAATGTTTGAGCACCGCTCCACTGTTGTGTTGCCAAGCACATTTTTGTGCATGTTAATAGGATGATTTTTTTAAAAGTATCTGTTGTGGTGTGAGAGGAACTAAAATAGCGCCCTATAGTTATGTTTGTGTAGTGTTTAAAAAAGTTTGGCGTATGAAAGCAGGCTATTAATCGGTTAAAATTCGTACTGTCGGTTAATGGTTAACCAGTCAATTTGCATGCCTATGACCGACTGACCGACCGACCAACCGACCGAGCGAGCACAGCAGAACCGTATATTAAGTTTGTAATAAATATCTCTTTTACACTCCCAACCATAGACTGTAAAAAAAGATGGACGACACCCATTCATTCTCTTCCATTAGTGAAAACTGAAGCCGGCAAAGTCCTAATATGGCTCTGACATCTTGCGCAGTTTTGGGACCTGCTTCTGTGCAGTATTGAGCGCGGGACCCGAGTCTGCGCAGTAGTGAGCAGGAAGTAAAGCCGCGATATCAAGGTCCCGCCCTCACTCTCGCAGAAACCATTAGTAGCCTACAGTTTACTGCAGAACAACTCATTATGTCGGTGTGACATAAACAGTTATGGACATGTAGAAATTAAAGCTGAAGCTCCAATCTCCTCCTGAAAATCCCCCAAAAAGTCTGTTGGTGCCTAAGTGACCATTTCGTTTACAGAAGCTGGTAATCACAGCTGCCAATCATGACGTCACAGTCCAGTTTTTATAGCATCAAATAACTAACTAAGTTAAAAAACGAACACTTAAATTTACATCAGCGTGAAAAAAACTCTCTAAAATTACAGAAAACATCTTTGGAAAAAATTCATTTGAAGTGTAATTTGATTGTTTAGTTTCCATTGCGTTCATTAGACTTTATGGCAAGGCGGGCTTTATGACCTATACTGGGATCAGCCACCGGGGGGCGATCGAGACACTTTGGCTTCACTTTTTAGGACTTGTGTGGCAGGCTAGCTCCCAACAACCAAGGGGGTAATCCATCAGCCGGAAACTGAAGCCTCCGGGGGGCCGCCATTGTAGCAGAACTTCACCTGCTGTTAGCATTCTATTGACTCCCATTCATTTTGGCATCACTTTGACAGCGAATAACTTTACATCTGAGGCGTCCAAAGACTTCATTTGTCCATTATTTATTTCTAAAGAAACACGACAATGAATAAAAGGCTCCATTACTTTGTATCTTACGTTATGGCCCCGTAGAAGCCGTTTTTGTAAAAATAGGGTAACGATTGCATCATAACCACGCGACCCTCTGTCACACTGTAGATAAATTACCGTATAGACAGGAGGAGAAGCTCGCAGGCAATCTTTTACTGTCTATGAGGCAATCGGGGGGACATGGAGAAATAAAGTCAAGGGAGAAGCCCATAGATAGAGAGTCCATAAAAGCAATGGGACAAAATATTTCAACAACATTTTTGAGGAATTAGGGGATTCAGATTTGTCCTGGCACAGCTACTAGAAGATTTACAACTGTCAGAAAGGTTGCTCACGTCACATCTACGTCGTCAAGCTCAGTTTGAGCCTGCGCAGTCGCTCAGCCATCAGGAAGTGAGTGCTTCTAATGAGCTTCAGTTTTCGTTGAAATCAATGGGGTCGCTGTGTCCATTTCTTTTACCGTCTATGGCAACAACCAATAATCTTATAGATTAATTTTATGCCCATGTAAAATTTAATCATTATGTAAAATTAAAAATGAACTGAACTAAACCCAAATTTATTTAACATTTTTTTGCATTCAACAGCTGTTCATATCATGTGTTATTTTGCATTGTTTTAATAATAAATGCTTAATTTCTGTGTTTTCTATGTTTAGTCTTGATGCTGTTATTCGGGCACTCTGGACACACTCAAGGTAAACAATGTCAGCATTCCCTCATATATTATCAAATCTCTGTTTTAACAGGAAATAAATATGAATATGTGTTAGACCAATGACATTATTTCTAAAGGCTAATTTAATGCACCGACAGACGCCAACCAATACAGACAATCACCAGATTACAGCATGTAATTTTTTAAATGCCCACTGAAGAACGCCTTCACGCACAGCTTTATATGATGTCATTTCCACTGAAACAGGAAGCTGAGGCGGGACATATTGAATGGCCCCTCCCCCTGTTCAAACAGCCAATAGCGTTTAGTTTACCTCACATACTGCAAGTGCACTTGACAGCACCATGGAAGTGCTGATGATACGATGGATTCAATAGATCTGTGAATAAATTCTAGCCATTTCATTCTTAACCAATTACAGTTGGAAACGGAATAAAACTCAAGCATTTGATTAACCGAACTCACATCTCCAACCAATATTGCTCTGTGACGTGTCAGCGGTCACTTTGGCCAGGTGATAATATGATTATTTGAGATGTGTCTCGCCTGAAATGTATGCGAGAGCAGGCGCTACAGTTCTCTCTTCCCGTAGTGGATCAGACACCAGTGAGATCAAAGACGGACAGTTCTCTCTCCTCGTAGTGGATCAGACACCTGTGAGAACAGAAACGGACAGTTCTCTCTTCTCGTAGTGGATCAGATACCTGTGAGATCAGAGACGGACGGTTCTCACTTCTCGTAGTGGATCTGACACCTGTGAGATCAGAGACGGACAGTTCTCTCTTCACGTAGTGGATCACACACCTGTGAGATCAGAGACGGACGGTTCGCTCTTCTCGTAGTGGATCAGACACCGGTGAGATCAGAGACGGACGGTTCGCTCTTCTCGTAGTGGATCAGACACCTGTGAGATCAGAGACGGACGGTTCTCACTTCCCGTAGTGGATCAGACACCTGTGAGATCAGAGACGGACGGTTCTCACTTCCCGTAGTGGACCAGACACCTGTGAGATCAGAGACGGACAGTTCGCTCTTCTCGTAGTGGACCAGACCTGTGAGATCAGAGATGGACGGTTCGCTCTTCTCGTAGTGGACCAGACACCTGTGAGATCAGAGATGGACGGTTCGCTCTTCTCGTAGTGGACCAGACACCTGTGAGATCAGAGACGGGCAGTTCTCTCTTCTCGTAGTGGATCAGACACCTGTGAGATCAAAGACGGACGGTTCGCTCTTTTCGTAGTGGACCAGACACCTGTGAGATCAAAGACGGGCAGTTCTCTCTTCTCGTAGTGGATCAGACACCTGTGAGATCAGAGACGGACAGTTCGCTCTTCTCGTAGTGGACCAGACACCTGTGAGATCAGAGATGGACGGTTCGCTCTTCTCGTAGTGGACCAGACACCTGTGAGATCAGAGACGGGCAGTTCTCTCTTCTCGTAGTGGATCAGACACCTGTGAGATCAAAGACGGACGGTTCGCTCTTTTCGTAGTGGACCAGACACCTGTGAGATCAAAGACGGGCAGTTCTCTCTTCTCGTAGTGGATCAGACACCTGTGAGATCAGAGACGGACGGTTCGCTCTTCTCGTAGTGGATCAGACACCTGTGAGATCAGAGACAGACGGTTCGCTCTTCTCATAGTGGACCAGACACCTGTGAGATCAAAGACGGGCAGTTCGCCCTTCTCGTAGTGGATAAGACACCTGTGAGATCAGAGACGGACGGTTCTCTCTTCCCGTAGTGGATCAGACACATGTGAGATCAAAGATGGACAGTTTTCCCTTCCCGTAGTGGATCAGACACATGTGAGATCAAAGACGGACAGTTCTCCCTTCCCGTAGTGGATCAGACACCTGTGAGATCAGAGACGGACGGTTCTCACTTCCCGTAGTGGATCAGACACATGTGAGATCAGAGACGGACGGTTCTCACTTCCTGTAGTGGATCAGACACCTGTGAGATCAAAGACGGGCAGTTCTCTCTTCTCGTAGTGGATCAGACACCTGTGAGATCAAAGACGGGCAGTTCTCTCTTCTCGTAGTGGATCAGACACCTGTGAGATCAGAGATGAACAGTTCGCTCTTCTCGTAGTGGATCAGACACCTGTGAGATCAGAGACGGACGGTTCTCTCTTCCCGTAGTGGATCAGACACCTGTGAGATCAGAGACGGACGGTTCTCACTTCCCGTAGTGGATCAGACACATGTGAGATCAGAGACGGACAGTTCTCTCTTCCCGTAGTGGATCAGACACCTGTGAGATCAGAGACGGACGGTTCTCTCTTCCCGTAGTGGATCAGACACATGTGAGATCAGAGACGGACAGTTCTCCCTTCTCGTAGTGAATCAGACTGTCCGTCTTTGACCTGTGAGATCAAAGACGGACAGTTCTCTCTTCCAGTAGTGGATCAGACACCTGTGAGATCAGAGACGGACGGTTCTCTCTTCCCGTAGTGGATCAGACACATGTGAGATCAGAGACGGACAGTTCTCCCTTCTCGTAGTGAATCAGACTGTCCGTCTTTGACCTGTGAGATCAAAGACGGACAGTTCTCTCTTCCCGTAGTGGATCAGACACCTGTGAGATCAGAGACGGACAGTTCTCTCTTCTCGTAGTGGATCAGACACCTGTGAAATCAGAGACGGACTCTCCCTTCTCGTAGTGGATCAGACACATGTGAGATCAAAGACGGGCAGTTCTCCCTTCCCGTAGTGGATCAGACACCTGTGAGATCAGAGACGGACAGTTCTCTCTTATCATAGTGGATCAGACACCTCTGAGATCAAAGACGGACAGTTCTCTCTTCCCGTAGTGGATCAGACACCAGTCAGATCAAAGAGGGGCAGTTCTCTCTTCCCGTAGTGGATCAGACACATGTGAGATCAGAGACGGACAGTTCTCTCTTCCCGTAGTGGATCAGACACCTGTGAGATCAGAGACGGACAGTTCTCTCTTCCCGTAGTGGATCAGACACCTGTGAGATCAAAGACTGACAGTTCTCTCTCCTCGTACTCGTAGTGGATCAGACACCTGTGAGATCAAAGACTGACAGTTCTCTCTCCTCGTACTCGTAGTGGATCAGACACCTGTGAGATCAGAGATGGACAGTTCTCTCTTCTCGTAGTGGATCAGACACCTGTGAGATCAAAGACGGACGGTTCTCCCTTCTCGTAGTGGATCAGACACATGTGAGATCAAAGACGGATATTGCGGTATTCATGGTCATGTACGGTGTTGCTAATAAACTGAATGTAATTTAAGTTCTGTTGCTTTTATATGAAAATAAATATAATGAACAAGACACCCAAAGTATTGTTTTTTATTTCCATTGCAATGACGTGTTTACCAATTATTTTAATTAAGTTAAAGACATGTTTTTATTTAATTTTTCATAAATATGAAAAAAAATCGCATAACCTATAGTGATGACACTGTCAGAGAGTTTGGGAATAGACACAAATCAAACTTTTTCAAATTGAAAAGAGATCAATACATCATTGGTTGTTTAAACCAATGAGCATTAAGCTGTGTCATCAGCAAGTTGTTTCCCATCGTGCTTTTGCTCAGCGCAGTCGATGGAGAGCAACTGCAGAATCCGACATGTCCGACTTGCGGTCGCGAGAGTTTTTTGACATACGTCAAATTTGAGAGATTTGTTTGCATACTTTACCACAGCTGAAGTGAAATAAAAGCAATATTTGCCAAATACACAAATGTTTCACAGACATTTTCATTCAATACTTTATGTACTGTTTCATACAGCGTTGGTTTGAACAAGAATAAAGTTCAAAATTAGTCTATAGCTACTATCAATGAAGTGCAGTCTACGTTTTTTAATCAGTTTTATTTTGATAAACATGACACAATATAACATTGCGACTACATGAAAAGAGTGTTTACTGTTATAAAAAACAGATTTGTGAGTTTTAGTGTAAGTAAAGGTGTTCAGATAAACACAAAACACACGTGATCGTTGTCATGCGGTGAATCCGGCCAATCGTGGAACAGCTGTGTCGTCACCAGAGCTTGTGCAGCCGCTCTTGAGAAGCTGCGCTGGCTGAGTCCTGAGGCTGCTCTCGAATCGTTCTCGCGGTACTTTGATGGCATACGTCACAGTATCAAGTCGGACAAACTTTCTAACCGGCATGCACTGCTTCAAGACAGCCGCCGATCGGTCTGTGCAGAGCTGCATGAAGTCGAACAAGCCTTAAAGCTTCACTGAAAATCGTTTCATTTTTTTACACGCATCTATTACCATTAGTCTGTGTCTGTCTGTGCAGTTTGAATTAGGCTACATTCACACTGCAGGCTGAAACAACCCAATTCCGATTTTTTTGCCCCTATGCGGCCTGTATCTGATCTTTTCATGACAGTCTGAAAGATCCGATCTTTTCATATGCGACCCAGGCCACTTGGGTATGTGGTCCAAATCCGATATGTATCCGATCTTTTGAAATGCGACTTCAATCTGAACGGCCAGGTCACATGTATCCAACCCGCACGTCATTGATATGCGACTTCTGCGTTGAAGTAGGCGGGAATGAGAAGATAAACAACAACTATGACCGTTGAGTACTCTTCTGCGCATGCGGGTCACTTCTGGGTCATTTCACGTTCACACAGGAGATCACAAAAGGTCGCATTTAATTGGAAATGTGAACGGCCTTGCAAAACAAATCGAATTTTTTCAAAAAAATCGGAATTGAGCATTAAGCCCCTGCAGTGTGAACCAGCCTTAGTCTTGCATGACCAAAGATTATTACTGACGTCTGTCTGTGTCTACAGAAAAGGTTGTCAAAAAACAACCAAAAACAATAGATAACATTGCTTGATTTTTAATCTTTCAATATTTGCCCTTTTGTGTATTAACTCAGTGAAAGCAAAACCTGTAGTGAAGGTGACACCAGATCAGCGTGTGTTCAGAGGAGAGACAGTCAATTTCACATGTGACATTCAGGGAGGAGGAAACATTCAGTGGAGATACAGCTGGATTAAAGATGGTTCAGTCATCCCACACACTGAGAGAGTCTACATCACATCTGTACCTGATAGTGGTCAATACAGCTGTGAAGCAAAGAGCATCAGTGATGCTGTTACACTGACTGTATCAGGTGAGTCTGCATATTCACATTTAATGATAATTTAAAGTCAGTATTTGTGATGAACACCTGCTGTTAATGAGCCATTTAGATACACAACTGATGTAAAGCCAACACAGCTTTTGATATAATTCAACCTCTTAATATCCGATGACAGGATGCTTAAAAAAACTTCTATCACTTATTAAAAGCAAGTTTGGGTGTAAAAGTTGTTCATTCAGAGTTCGTTTTAAATGTTTAAAATTTGAAGTCAGCCTTGTGGTCAGTGTTCCCATTTGTAGGGCACTTGTATCTGGTTTATGTTAAATTATTTTTAGTTCAGCCATTGCAACAGTGTTTTAACAAACTCATTTGCAAAGAAGAGTAAAACATATAGACTTCACCTGAAACCACCTGATTTGATATTGAGATAAAGAAAATGTTTTTGCATGTTGGGTACCAGCCCAGTAGTGCCAAACTTAACATGCATGCATTGCGGCTTAGATTTGACTTGGACTTCGGTTCGGTTTTGACTTGGAAATATTAGAATACCACCATTGTTGAATTTTGTATGACGAGTGCTGATGTCTAAGCCTGCAATAGACAAAAAATCTGGCTAATTTTTTCCCCATCCTTCAGAAGCAGTATTTCATCTCTCTAGTATCACTAGCCAATATTATATATATAGATGTATGTAACTGGTCTCTTTTCTGCGTTGTGTTTTTGGTTGGTATGAGAAGAACAGGACAGCATTCGGCAGTTTCACTGATCTTTTATTCCTGATATACAAACAAATGTAATCAGCCTCTTAGTGTGAGTCACCCTCATTTACTCTCTCACTGCGTCACCAATGCAAAGAGCGATAAATCACTATAAAATGCATATAACAGAAAACATACCTGACATACAAACAAATGTATAGCCTCTTAGTGTGAGAGTCGCCCTCATTTACTCTATAAAACAAATGTGATGTACACTTATCACGTGTGCTCTCATTTCACATTTAGGCCCAGATGCAAAACTACCACTTAATCGCGATGAAATTAAAAAAATAACCACACAGATAGGTAAAATAATATAATATACATAGATTAGAGTGAAAATATAGACATAATAACAAAAATTTAAATTAAGATTAAAGATGATCATCGGGAGCCCAAAATAACCTCACCTCTCACTGCATCACCAATGCAAAGAGGAAGAGGAAGGGACAGAACAGGAAATTATATTGACTCATGACATCACATCAATTAAAGGGAAAGGTACTCACTTCACTTAGGCGGTCATATCAGGTACGTAAACAAACAATTTTGTGAGAATTCTAATAAACTATACATACATTTAACAGTACACTTACAGGTCCTTCTCAAAAAATTAGCATATTGTGATAAAGTTAATTATTTTCCATAATGTAATGATAAAAATTAAACTTTCATATATTTTAGATTCATTGCACACCAACTGAAATATTTCAGGTCTTTTATTGTTTTAATACTGATGATTTTGGCATACAGCTCATGAAAACCCAAAATTCCTATCTCAAAAAATTAGCATATCATGAGAAGGTTCTCTAAACGAGCTATTAACCTAATCATCTGAATCAACTAATTAACTCTAAACACCTGCAAAACATTCCTGAGGCTTTTAAAAACTCCCAGCCTGTTTCATTACTCAAAACCGCAATCATGGGTAAGACTGCCGACCTGACTGCTGTCCAGAAGGCCATCATTGACACCCTCAAGCAAGAGGGTAGGGCTAATTTTTTGAGATAGGAATTTTGGGTTTTCATGAGCTGTATGCCAAAATCATCAGTATTAAAACAATAAAAGACCTGAAATATTTTAGTTGGTGTGCAATGAATCTAAAATATATGAAAGTTTAATTTTTATCATTACATTATGGAAAATAATTAACTTTATCACAATATGCTAATTTTTTGAGAAGGACCTGTATGTACCTGTTACATATATAAGGAGAAATTCAGGTTCAAGTCTGGAAGTCTGAAAATCTCACATTAAAGGACAATTCTGGCCAAAAATGAACCTAGGGCTAAATAACACATGGGTACCGAGTCGACCGTTCTCTGGGATGCGTTTTCATGATAATCGAATGTACCCAGTTTTAACGTTAGTTTTAGTTAAACCACAGATTAGCTTATAACGCTAGTATATAGGCCATCGAAAACATTTACACAATAGTTTTCCCTGAAAAAGCTGTTTAAGTCAGTTTGTATGTTTCTCTTTCTTCTCAGATTTGCCCACATCTACAGTGACTGTGACACCAGACAGTCGTGTATTCACTGGAGAAACAGTCAATCTGACGTGTGTGATAAACTCTGATCACAGTGACTGGAGATATGAGTGGTATAAAGACAGTGTAATATTACAGACGTCTGAGCGTTACACTGTAAACAGAGACACTGTCACTATCAGAGGAGCTACTGAGTCTGATCAGGGTCAGTACTGGTGTAAAGGACAGAGAGATGGAAGTCCAAACTCAACAACATCAAGATCTGCTGTTTCTCTCTCAGTGAAGGGTGAGTTCAACATCATTGTCCTTATAAACTCTCTATGATCATGATCACACAACCAATCGAGAGTCTTTCACTCTCATTCACACTGCTGATAAATGGGTGTCACTACTCTTTTGAAGGGCTTAATTTTATTTACTTTTCTGTTCTTCTGTTAAAAAAGAGCAAAACATTTAAACTGAATGCATAGGTCTGAAAATACATTTTAAAGCTGAAGTATTTTAGGTTTTGTGCTGAAAAAATTATTAAATGCTTTTACGCTCTGCTTACGGTTGTGTGTAAAAAGGTATCTCGAGGATCTGAATCTGTGTTTGTTCTCCTGTATTATCAAACTATTTTGGGTTAATCTTTATCCAGAAATGTAGTAATTTTACTAACCCAATCTGCTGCCAAATTTTTGGGTGGAACATGGTGTTCCCGTCTCAAACAATATCAAAGATGTGGGAACGGAAGGCTTTCACTTTCATTGTTATCCTCAATTTACTTTTTAGACAAAACTTCATTTACATGTAGAGCTGAAGGCGAATGTAATACAGTATAACATGTTTGAGCAGAGATTATTCTGGGTTTATTCTGACTCTGATGAACGCAGGGGCTTTAATGCACTTTGTCACTAATAAAACTTCATCATTGAGATCTTCAACATCCTCAAAACATTTACAAAATGTAATTATTTTACTTTTTTACTGAAAGAACTGTTTGAGTCATTTTGTGTTTTTGTGTTTCCTCTCAGATTTCCCCACATCTACAGTGACTGTGACACCAGACAGTCGTGTATTCACTGGAGAAACAGTCAATCTGAAGTGTGTGATAAACTCTAATCACAGTGACTGGAGATATGAGTGGTATAAAGACAGTGTAATATTACAGACGTCTGATCATCGTTACACTGTAAACGGAGACACTGTCACTATCAGAGGAGCTACTGAGTCTGATCAGGGTCAGTACTGGTGTAAAGGACAGAGAGATGGAAGACCAAACTCATCAACATCAAGATCTGCTGTTTCTCTCTCAGTGAAGGGTGAGTTCAACATCATTGTCCTCATAAACTCTCTATGATCATGATCACACAACCAATCGAGAGTCTTTCACTCTCATTCACATTGCTGATAAATGATTGTCACTACTCTTTTGAAGGGCTAAATTTTATTTAATTTTCTGTTCTTCTGTTAAAAAAGAGCAACACATTTAAACTGAATGCATAGGTATGAAAATACATTTTAAAGCTGAAGTATTTTAGGTTTTGTGCTGAAAAAAATTATTAAATGCTTTTACACTCTGCTTACGGTTTTGTGTAAAAAGGTATCTCGAGGATCTGAATCTGTGTTTGTTCTCCTGTATTATCAAACTATTTTGGGTTAATCTTAATCCAGAAATGTAGTAATTTTACTAAAAAAAAAAAACATTTAATCCAATCTGCTGCCAAATTGGGTTGTTTTTAACCCAGCAGTTTTTAGTGTACAACAGTATATTATGTAACTGTATTATGCTACATTGTCACATGACCTCATCACATTGCATGTTTAAGTCAGTAATATTTTCACACTCTGAAATTATGTAAGATTTGTAAATGTTGTACAAGCTGCAATTCTGTGACATGCAAATAGAAAATAATAAACAAGTATTATAGTCTCAGTTTACATGTATGGCACACTTTACCCAGTCTTTTAGTTTATACAAAGTTCATGTGTATATAGTCTATCAATAATTACAAACAATTTTAATGTTATCAATACAAACCTCCAACAAACTAGATCTTTCATTTTAATACAGTGTTTGTCTCATAAGGAGGTTTTAAATTCATAAACACTAACATTGATCATGATTCTGTGATGCTGTTTAATTCAATATTTACTCATGTGTGTATTAATACAGGAAAACCTGTAGTGACGGTGAAGCCAGATCAGCCTGTGTTCAGAGGAGAGAGAGTCACTCTCACATGTGACATACAGGGAGGAGGAAACACTCAGTGGAGATACAGCTGGTTTAAAGATGGAAACACTGTCTATCCATTTACAACAACAACAACAACAACAGCATATTACAGTTTCACAGCTGATGTGTATCTCAGTGGTGAATACAGTTGTAGAGGAGAGAGATCACACACACACACAGACTTCAGTGATGCTGTTACACTGACTGTATCAGGTGAGTCTTCATATTCACATCTGTTTAATGATCATTTAATATCTATATTTCAACACTTATAATCTTCTGTATCAGCCACATCTGTTCTTATAAGCAATTCACGTTTAGTCATGATTGTCTTCACGTTCAAGTTCAAGTTCAAAGTTTATTTGTCACATACCAGTTATAGTTTATACAACGAGCAGTGAAATGTAAGTCTGGTATTCCTATAGACTTTGTAATAAAACCATATCCTAAATATTATTTAAAAACATGCAACAATTTTAAAATAGTATTACAAATAAATAATAAAGTGCATAAGTGCAGTGCCATGTATTAGACATCTTGTCACCATAGTCCTTAGAGTACAATGATTTTTATGTCTGAGTTGAGTAGTCTGACTGCCTGAGGAAAGAAGGTCCTCCTGAGCCTCTCTGTTTTAGCCATCAGACTGTGGAAGCGTCTACCTGATTGTAGCAATTTAAACAATGAATTTCCCAGGGTGAGTGGAGTCCTTGTATATCTTAACAGCCCTGACTCTGCTCCGTCGGATGTAAATATCCTGCATAGATGGAAGAGCATTCCTAGTTATTCGCTCCACCGCGCGCACCACTCTCTTTAAGGCTTTACAATCCTGGGCTGAACAGTTTCCAAACCACGATGAGATGCAATAAGTCAATATACTCTCTATTTCCCCAGTATAGAACATTTTTAAAATTGCAGGGGAAACCTCAAATTTCCTCAGCAACTGCAGATGGTATAGCCTTTTTCTGGCTGTCTTTACTTGGGCTTGAATATAATGAGTCCAGGTCAAATCCTCAGATAAATGCACTCCAAGGTATTTGTAACTGCTAACTCTCTCTACTGGTGTCCCGCCGATGTTAAGGGGGGTGTAGTGCTGCTGCGGCCTTTTCCTGAAATCAACAACCATCTCCTTGGTTTTTCTAACATTCAGAGTGAGATTGTTTAACTGACACCATGTTGCTAATTTCTCCACCTCATCCAAATATGCAGTCTCGTTGTTGTCAGATACAGTGAATGTCTTGTGTGTCTTACACATTTTTATCAGGATATTTTTTAAAACATCATGCAAATTGTGACTTTCCAGTGTTATAGACGTCTCCATCTTTGAGATTTACTTTAGTCACTGTTAGTTTGGTTACAGGAGATATTTACTAATAGAAAAGATGAGTTTTGTGCTGAAGTCAGAGAGAATGACGTGACTTACAGATTCTGATGTTAAATGAGTTCATGAAGTCTTCAGATATTCTGTTGAAGTTGATTCAGACTCAGTATCTCCTCATATGAGCTTGTAGTTGGAGATCTTCATCTCTCCTTCAGGAGCTTCATTCTGCTTTCTGTGGCGAGTCAGAGCCTCAAAACAACTGACATGACAAAACTAATGACAGAACAGCAACAAAACACAACAAATATCATGACATAATAGATAAAATCATATAAACTATAGTGTTAGAAATGTTGGTCTGCCCGACTCAGATTCCACTTCAAGATATGTATTAGAATATGTTTCTTCCCTAAAAGAGCTTAATTATCATAGAGACGATTCCTCCTGATCTCAGTAATATGTAAATACCAGCGGAGTGAAACTCTATCACTTCTAGTGTGAAACGGCAGCGGGACGTCAATAATAATCCTGTGTTCAGAAGATCCATGAAGGATACATGGTGTTCCCGTCTCAAACAATATCAAAGATGTGGGAACGGAAGGCTTTCACTTTCATTGTTATCCTCAATTTACTTTTTAGACAAAAATTAATTTACATGTAGAGCTGAAGACGAATGTAATACAGTATAACATGTTTGAGCAGAGATTATTCTGGGTTTATTCTGACTCTAATGAACGCAGGGGCTTTAATGCACTTTGTCACTAATAAAACTTCATCATTGAGATCTTCAACATCCTCAAAACATTTACAAAATGTAATTATTTTACTTTTTTACTGAAAGATCTGTTTGAGTCATTTTGTGTTTTTGTGTTTCTTTTCAGATTTACCCACATCTACAGTGACTGTGACACCAGACAGTCGTGTATTCACTGGAGAAACAGTCAATCTGAAGTGTGTGATAAACTCTGGTCACAGTGACTGGAGATATGAGTGGTATAAAGACAGTGTAATATTACAGACGTCTGATCATCGTTACACTGTAAACGGAGACACTCTCAGTATTGTTAAAGCTATTACATCTGATCAGGGTCAGTACGGGTGTAAAGGACAGATAGATGGAAGACCAAACTCATCAACATCAAGATCTGCTGTTTCTCTCTCAGTGAAGGGTGAGTTCAACATCATTGTCCTCATGAACTCTCTATGATCATGATCACACAACCAATCGAGAGTCTTTCACTCTCATTCACACTGCTGATAAATGATTGTCACTACTCTTTTGAAGGGCTTAATTTTATTTAATTTTCTGTTCTTCTGTTAAAAAGGAGCAACACATTTAAACTGAATGCATAGGTCTGAAAATACATTTTAAAGCTGAAGTATTTTAGGTTTTGTGCTGAAAAAAATTATTAAATGCTTTTACGCTCTGCTTACGGTTGTGTGTAAAAAGGTATCTCGAGGATCTGAATCTGTGTTTGTTCTCCTGTATTATCAAACTATTTTGGGTTAATCTTTATCCAGAAATGTAGTAATTTTACAAAAAAAAAAAAAAAACATTTAATCCAATCTGCTGCCAAATTGGGTTGTTTTTAACCCAGCAGTTTTTAGTGTACAACAGTATATTATGTAACTGTATTATGCTATATTGTCACATGACCTCATCACATTGCATGTTTAAGTCAGTAATATTTTCACACTCTTAAATTATGTAAGATTTGTAAATGTTGTACAAGCTGCAATTCTGTGACATGCAAATAGAAAATAATAAACAAGTATTATAGTCTCAGTTTACATGTATGGCACACTTTACCCAGTCTTTTAGTTTATACAAAGTTCATGTGTATATAGTCTATCAATAATTACAAACAATTTTGATGTTATCAATACAAACCTCCTACAAACTAGATCTTTCATTTTAATACAGTGTTTGTCTCATAAGGAGGTTTTAAATTCATAAACACTAACATTGATCATGATTCTGTGATGCTGTTTAAATCAATATTTACTCATATGTGTATTAATACAGGAAAACCTGTAGTGACGGTGAAGCCAGATCAGCCTGTGTTCAGAGGAGAGACAGTCACTCTCACATGTGACATACAGGGAGGAGGAAACATTCAGTGGAGATACAGCTGGATTAAAGATGGACGCACTGTCTATCCATTTACAACAACAGCATATTACAGTTTCACAGCTGATGTGTATCGCAGTGGTGAATACAGTTGTAGAGGAGAGAGATCACACACACACACAGACTTCAGTGATGCTGTTACACTGACTGTATCAGGTGAGTCTTCATATTCACATCTGTTTAATGATCATTTAATATCTATATTTCAACACTTATAAGAACAGATGTGGCTGATACAGAAGATTATAAGCAATTCACCTTTAGTCATGATTGTCTTCAGATACAGTGCACGTCTCGTGTGTGTTGCACATTTTTATCAGGATATTTTTTAAAACATCATGTAAATTGTGACTTTCCAGTGTTATTGACGTCTCCATCTTTGAGATTTACTTCAGTCACTGTTAGTTTGGTTACAGGAGATATTTACTAATAGAAAAGATGAGTTTTGTGCTGAAGTCAGAAAGAATGACATGACTTACAGATTCTGATGTTAAATGAGTTCATGAAGTCTTCAGATATTCTGTTGAAGTTGATTCAGACTCAGTATCTCCTCATATGAGCTTGTAGTTGGAGATCTTCATCTCTCCTTCAGGAGCTTCATTCTGCTTTCTGTGGCGAGTCAGAGCCTCAAAACAACTGACATGACAAAACTAATGACAGTACAGCAACAAAACACAACTAATATTATGAAATATGAGATAAAATCATATAAACTATAGTATAAGAAATGTTGGTCTGCCCGACTCAGCTTCCACTTCAAGATATGTATTAGAATATGTTTCTTCCCTAAAAGAGCTTAATTATCATAGAGACGATTCCTCCTGATCTCAGTAATATGTAAATACCAGCGGAGTGAAACTCTATCACTTCTAGTGTGAAACGGCAGCGGGACGTCAATAATAATCCTGTGTTCAGAAGATCCATGAAGGATACATGGTGTTCCCGTCTCAAACAATATCAAAGATGTGGGAACGGAAGGCTTTCACTTTCATTGTTATCCTCAATTTACTTTTAAGACAAAACTTCATTTACATGTAGAGCTGAAGACGAATGTAATACAGTATAACATGTTTGAGCAGAGATTATTCTGGGTTTATTCTGACTCTGATGAACCCAGGGACTTTAAGCACTTTGTCACTAATCAAAATTCATCCTTGAGATCTTCAACATCCTCAAAACATTTACAAAATGTTATTCTTTTACTTTTTTACTGAAAGAACTGTTTGAGTCATTTTGTGTTTTTGTGTTTCTTCTCAGATTTCCCCACATCTACAGTGACTGTGACACCAGACAGTCGTGTATTCACTGGAGAAACAGTCAATCTGAAGTGTGTGATAAACTCTGATCACAGTGACTGGAGATATGAGTGGTATAAAGACAGTGTAATATTACAGACGTCTGAGCGTTACACTGTAAACAGAGACACTGTCACTATCAGAGGAGCTACTGAGTCTGATCAGGGTCAGTACTGGTGTAAAGGACAGAGAGATGGAAGACCAAACTCATCAACATCAAGATCTGCTGTTTCTCTCTCAGTGAAGGGTGAGTTCAACATCATTGTCCTCTTAAACTCATTCTATGATCATGATCACACAACCAATCGAGAGTATTTTACTCTCAGATGTTTCATTCACACTGCTGATAAATAGTTGTCACTCTTCTTTTGAAGGGCTTGATTGTATTTTATTCTCTCTGTTCTTGTATTACAAACTATTTGAATGAGCAAAACTGAATGAAACTAATGCAGAGGTCTGAAAATGCATTTTAAAACTGAAGTATTTTTGAAGTGTAATCTAAAAAACACAACATTCATGGCAAGAGTCCAGATAAAACAGAAACACAACAGATAAAGTCTCTGTCTGACGCATGTGAACACAGATCTGAGAAACAGATGAAAATAGTTCTGTTAATGCTGCTAATTACACTTCAATTCCATCAATTCAAAATCATTACAGAAATGTTTTTTGTTTATTAACTTTTTTTTTCTGCTTGTAATTTCTGAGAATCTGTGTCTTTATACAAATGCAGCTTTGATTTGCTTTGCTTTTCAGAAGTTTCATCGTTTTGTATCTGATTATGATTTACAGTTCATGAAACATTAGATTTAAGATGTATTTTATCTGACACTCACACCAAAGTTTCAACATTAGCTCACCTGAAAATGAAAATTGTCATTTAGCCTCTCTTTCTTCAAAATCTGTATGTCTTTCTTCATTTGAACAATTTTTTTTTATGTAGTTCATATTAAGATCTGTTTAATGCTACAATAAAATCCATATTTCAGCACATATTCTCTTCTGTATGAACTGTTGCAGACAAATACTGAATGATTTGTGTAACACATGTGAACTCTGACTCTGGAGGATCTGAATCTGTTGTTGTTCTTCTGCAGATCTAAAGCCGAAGCCTGAACTCACATCAGATCCTGCAGGAGCGGCACTGACTGGAAACACAGTGACTTTGACCTGTCGCATGGATCCGTCCACTGGATACTGGGACTTTTACTGGTACAAACACACACTGAACCCTGAGACAGAGAAGACAGAAACACACTCCTACAGCCTGAAGATTGATTCAGTGTCTGATGGAGGCCAGTACTGGTGTAGAGCTGGAAGAGGGAAACCAGTCTATTACACACAATACAGTGATGCACTGTGGGTAAATGTTACAGGTGAGAGAGACTGTAGTGTGTGATGCAGCATATACAGATCAGAGACAATATCTACACAACTTCTGAAACTGTAAATGCAATAATCTGTGTTTGTACAGTGAGTCCTAAAGCTGTGCTGACGGTACGACCTGATGAACGAGTGTTTAGAGGAGAAACAGTCACTCTCAGATGTGATATAAAGTGGGGAGGAGACACTGAGTGGACATACAGATGGGAAATAGAGGGAACCAACAACCAATATAAAAACACTGTCAGCCGAACCTCAACACAAGAGTTGAACATCAGCAGTGTTGATCTCTTTCACAGCGGTAAATACACCTGTAAAGGACAGATACACACTCAAAGCTCTCAGCGCAGTGATGCTGTTACACTGACTGTATCAGGTGAGTTTGTGTTTGTTGTGATCAGCTTCTCCATCAGTTTCTCTACGGCTCTGTAACTCATGATGTTTTGTTCAGCTGAAGCTCAGGCATCAGTGCGAGTGTCTCCACAGCCGTGGCTGACTGAAGGAGAATCAGTGACTCTGATCTGTGAGGTTTCAGGCTCCTCTACAGGCTGGACGTTCAGCTGGTTCAGAGATCATGATCATCTGTCAGACAGCAGCAGAGGAGCTGGAGGATCTTACACTCTCAGTCCTGCTGCTCTACAGCACACAGGAGTTTATACGTGCAGAGCCGAGAGAGGACGACCAGCCTATTACACACACAACAGCAGCTCACACACACTGTGGATCACTGGTGAGGGTTTATGCTTGTGCTCATCCGGATCTGTGTTTCACTGCAGTCTCTGTGCTGTCAGTTGTGATTTGAGATTTTCCTCTTTTCAGGTGTTTCTGCTTCAGTGTCTCTGGTCATGAATCCCAGCAGAAGTCAACACTTCTCCTCTGACTCTCTCTCTCTGAGCTGTGAGGATCAGAGTAACTCTGCTGGATGGACAGTGAGAAGATACACAGACAAAGACACACAAACTTGTTCAAAACAAACAGGATCTCGATGTGTAATGGACTCTCTCAGCACATCTGACACTGGAGTGTACTGGTGTGAGTCTGAATCTGGAGAGAAACGTCGTCCTCGAAACATCACTGTACATGGTGAGTCCGGTTTATAATCATGACATTTGCACTTATTCTAATCTAAATTCTTACAAAAAGTATACATTAATGTTCTGTACAACTGATCCCAGACTGACTTCTGTACAGTCAGAGTTTTTTTTTTTTTTGACTTATCTATTATTGTGATGTTAGATGTACCTGCCCTTGAATTCTACTTAAAAACAAAGCAAAATTTGACTGGACACTTCTCACATTCATCAGACAGTCTCCTGTATATGGGTATAAATTTGCAGATTAAGCTGCAAAATGGACCTGATTTTATACCAGTGGTTAAAATTCTGATACACAACAAACAAACTCTCATGACAATTTGTAACTATTTTACATTTTGGCAAATTGGCTAATGTGGCTATCAAACAATCCGCCTAGGAAATAATAAAGAGAGAATGCCATCGTGAGAAGTGCCCATGTGACAGTCAATAACCAATAAGAAATAACAAAGAATTAATGCTCCTACAATGATTACTTTGTTCTAAAAAAAAAAAAAAAAAGAAATCCTAACAAAACAATCGCTTACTCATAAAGTAGTTGCGTTTTCTCATGAGATCGGGTTAGACTACACAACACTAGCATAAAAAAAGCTTGAGAGGTATAAAGTACAATTCATGATATCAGTATTTTTCTTATGATTTGTTTTGCTATATTCTTACTACAGTATTTACAGTAATAAACACACATATCTTGTGTTTGTAGACGGTGAGGTGATTCTGGAGAGTTCTGTTGATCCTGTGATTGAGGGAGAGACTCTGACTCTACACTGTTTACATCGATCTACAAACTCCCCGATCCTCAGCGCTGATTTCTATAAAGACGGATCACTGATCCAGAATCAGACGACAGGAGAGATGAGCATCACTACTGCCTCAAAGTCACATGAGGGTTTCTACTCCTGTAAAACAGAGAGAGGACAGTCTCTCCACAGCTGGATCTCAGTCAGAGGTTATTTTATTCATGAGCATCTAATGAGATACGCCGAACTATTATTATATACGAGTCTCTGGCTCTTATTTCTGATGGAGCACAATCAGTTATTGACAAATACAAAGTTCTGTCATGAAACTCTAGATGGCGCTGACTGAGAGGTCTTTAACTCAATCATTCTGCAATCACATGATTCTCTATTGGGCAAAGCTGATTGGTTCCTGCTGTATCAGTAGCCAATGAGCTCGCACGCTTTCAGAAACCCTTCACCTTCCCCAGCTCCACCTGTATAGATCTGCTACGGGTAATTCATGTATTTTGTACAGCAGAAGCATGTCTTACTTGCTCACAGCAGCGTACAAGATCTATTCCTTCAAGACTATATCAACATTGACATATCTATTACCATGACAAACACAGAGAGTTCATGACAGAACTGTGTTTATTGTTTCACATAACTCACATGAACAAAAGTGTCTATCAAATCAAATCAAAATATACTAAATATTGTGCCGTTATTGTCACCAGTCACAATTGAAATCATCATCACCTCATAACCAACAGCCTAGTTTAATGAAATGAAGTGTTGTAATAATTACAGCCATTCAACAACATTAAAATATATATATTATTAATTATTTAAATTATTATTCATTTGAAATCAGCAAGGAAGGAATCTGAATGTGCTTATATGTGGTCAGTGGCAGTATTTTTGGGGTGAGAGAGTTATATTCCCTAATAAACATTCAAATAAATGACAATAAATCAATATACAGGCAAACAAAGTGCCACAGCTAGGGCCTGAAATTAACACCTTACCACGCGCCAAATGCGGGTGAATTTTGCAATTGGCGGGTAAAACTGTCAATCTACCTGCCACATTGGCGGGTAGCTAATGAGAATTGAGTGATTCATTAGTTGTTTTTTTTTTTTTTTCGTCTGTCCGATAACATTAGCCATTTTCATTCAAGCAGCTGATTTCTGTGAATGCATGTAAAACTAAATGTATATTGCAGCACAGGGTGAAGTCAGTATATACATTAACGATGATTTGAGACAAATAAATGTACATTTAATGTAAAACTATGTAAACAGCGCTCTGTGGCGCGGCAGGATTTTGAACAAGGTGCTGAGCCGTTGCTGGGCGCCGCGGACAGACGCCGAATGGCACCGCTGGTGTGTGTACACTGATAGGCCTGGAACACATTGGCTGCGTGGCGTAAGCGTGGCGTTTCTGTTGCGTGTCAGCTGCGTGGCGGCTGCGTCGCGTTTTCTGTGTCTTTGCACATCAGAAGCGTGTCTGACGCGGCACCCTTGTTCGACATATGGGAGAGAGTTGTGGAAGCCCTATACTTCGTGTTAAGCATAAATATAAAGCCTACAGACACTGTCAGCACAGCAGTATTGACAGCAAAATAGACTACAGAATATTTTGTTCTGTATTGACAGGTGCAATAGTTGAAAATTGATAATTAGGCCTATTTATTTATTTTTAAATTAGGCCTATATTTATATCTAAATTTGTCAAAAATGAAATTTATTAATATGTATTCGTGTACAAAATAACATATAAACATCTTTTCCTATTCTATTTTGAAATAAAAACGGACACGCCACGCAGCCAGTATGTCCCAGGCCATAGAAAATAATGTGTTCAAATTTTAAAGACGTGGTTCTGCGCGACGCGGCGCCACCCTGCGCATCCGATGTGCGACCCCCTTAAGAGTTATTATTATTTATAGTGATTTCGTTAATAACTTGACAGCACTTAAATGTGTATTCTTACAAGATAAAGAACAATGTTTGTGTGATTTCTATTTTTCACCTTTATGAGGCAAAAAAATATAATAAAAAAAAGTTACTGTGGCAGGTGGTCAAAAAAGTTAACTTCAGGCCCTGGCCACAGCGTCTCGTTTTTAAGAATATTGGCCTACAGTTCATGCCTAAGCCTTTGTTTGCTGTCATTAAGGACATGAATGAGAATTAACGTTTTGATTAAAGCTCAAGAACGATAATGTTGATGTATAATAATGTAGTAACCAATATAGTAGATGTATTTGGAAGTGTGCAGAAGTAATCTAAAACAAGTTAAGTTTGTAGAATAATTATATTAATCTTTACCGGGCCTTTAATAGATAGCAATGTTGCCGAATAATGTTCTTGTGTTTCTGTTTTTCAGTGTCACTTTCAGCTCAGATTTCTGTCTTCAAAATCCCCAGTTTTCTTCTGGCAGCTTCTCCGTATCTGCTAGTGACAGTCGTGCTGCTTTACAAATGTTACAGAGCAAGAGGTAAAACTTCTGTCTGATCTCCCTCTCTCACTCACACACACACACACACACACACACACACACACACACACACACACACACACACACACACACACACACACACACACACACTGTCTCTCCTTGTACATAGATTCAGACATACAGCATATGTAAGAATATTTCTGACTTTAGTTTTGTCCACTGACTGACTCTCTCAGTTTGTAGCAAGCTGTTACATATTTTGCTGCTGTTGCGATCAAGCAAGTGTTTTCTCACAAAATATGATTTAATTTTTCAGGATTTGGTAATGCCATAAAATGTGGTGCTATTTGTTTGTAATTTTGTGAAATAGGCAGATACTGTAGTGATAGTGAACAGTCTCTGCTCTTGCGGTCTGTTCAGTCTTCTCTATCGACAGGCACTGATCACTCAGACTGCATTTGCTTTGTGTCTTTCTCTCTTTATGTTCTTTCACACAGCTCAGGTTTTCTGCTGGTTTATAATCTCTTTCCAGGTGTAAATAGAGTTCCATCTTCTTCTGTAATTTAGTAGCATCTTTCCATTAGGCAATGTAATTTTGTTTTTGTAATTTAATAATTTGGTTGGGTCAGACTGTGCTGTGTTGGTTTGGCTGTATTTTCACTGGATCTTCAGTCTGGTATGAGCTCGACTCACTGCGTTTTAGGACGCTTATTAATAAGGGGTATTGTCCTAATTCAGCTCTGCCAGATGCTTAACTGGATAAGTTTACTTACAAATTTGGATATGCAGAGTTTCCTTTTTTTCCCATTTAGAACAATCTTAGTTTAAAGTGTCCACATATCTCACTGCCATACAGAGCAATGGATTATTAGTCCGGTTTTAATTGGAATTTCATATTGAATTGTATTTTTTTTTATATAATGTAGAAGACGCTCATTGCTTTTGCTGTCAGTTCATTCACAGGCAGATTAAAGTTCCCTGTTCTCAGTTTTAGTCCCAGATAGGTGTATTTGTGCGTGTGTTGGAGGACTTGGTTTCCTTCTCTGAAGGTCTATTTTTATTTTCCCTACACCTGGATCTATCTATTGTTTTTGCTAGGTTAATTTTAAGGGCTCACATTTGAATAAATGTCCATATGACGTCGAGGAGCTGTCCCAGACAGCAAGATAGTGTCGGCCCAGATCCGGGCCACATGTGGATTCAACACGTACCAGATGCGGGCCGGATGCAGCACTATGTTGCTTTCTGGGGTTGTAGCCCCTCTTTTGTTTTTGACAGAATGACTAAATCATCTGCAAAGAGGAGACTTTTAATTTCTGATTCAGTCAGGTTTGAGTCGGGCCAGTCATATTATTTAATGCTTTGTCTAATTTGTTTATATAAATGTTAAATAGACTGGGGCTTAATGGGAAACCTTGACTGACTCCTCGTTTTTGAGAGAACAATTCTTTGTTTGTTCCCTATTTTTACAGCACAGTTTTGTTTTATACATGGTGCTGATCAAATCAAAAGTTTTCCCTTCAATCCCATTTTTCAGTAGTTTAATAGGAAGAGTTCTTCATGCCAGATTGAGTCAAAGTCAACAAAGCAAGCAATGAACGGAGGGTGTGAATGTGCTCATATTCTGTGTGTTCGGGCAGAAATCCAATGTGACTTTTCTGCAGGGTTTTGAGAAAATTCTGCCATTGTATATTAATAATCAAGCAGAATATTTTCCCCAGGTTGCTATTGGCACATATGCCTCTGTAGTTGTTTGGCTCAAATGTGTCTCCTTGTTTAAAGACTGGTGCAATCAGGCCTTGATTCCAGGTGTCAGGGATGTCTACATTCAACAGGGTTCTCAAGTTTGGTCAAAAGCTTGGAGTGAGATCACATGCGGTTAGGGGAGGAGCCCTAATGGAGCCCCGCTCCGCCCATCCCCGCCCCCCAATTTTACCCATTGTTCATAATTAACCAACACAATTAGAAATAATTACAATTGGTAAATCTGATAAATGACAGAGCAATTCATCACATCAAATATACTCTTTAATGTTATATTTCAAAATTACAAATATACAAAAATTACAAAAATATAACAAATTGTAAATATGTTTTGACATGATATAAAATATTACCCAGAGCACTCTACTTTAATACATGTTAATGTATTAAAAGACTATTAATACATTATAATATATCATTTAAAATAAAATGAAGAAATACATCTTCATTCCTTCCCATACCCACTAACATTTCCCTTAGTTTCAGATAACGTAAGCTAGCCAAACTGAGCCAAAGCTTCTGACCTGGTTGCAAAGTAGTTGTAGAGTTTTTGACTTTATCAATAATAATGTATACCATGGGCTAGGCCTATATATTAAATGTTCTAGCCTAAAAATGTTAGACGGGCTTTCTTCCAACTTACCTTCTTCATCACGACGTGTGTTCGCGCGATGTTGGTTACCTAGTAATGAACGTACGGTGGCCGAGAATGTTCCGTCAACTTCCATGTGTTCGCGCATCTATGTTGCCTAATAACGAACGCAATCTGGCCGAGATACGTGCTGGCGCCAGGAAACTTCACTTTGTGTTCCTGTGCCTCGTATACAACGTTATATATAAAGCTTGCAGGACAACTTGGTTAGCATTGCCTTTTCAGCGTGAGAAATACACGGTGTGGCGTGTGAACTGGTTGAATTTTGTGTGTCTCACGGCCAATGCGTGAGACTTGAGAACCCTGATTCAAAACAATGTTGAACAATTTTTTTAGTGTGGTTTTGAATTTGTCATTGGTGTATATGATAATCTTGTTTAATATTCCATCAATGCCACTTGCCTTGTTGGGTTTTAATGTAGTCTATCTGATGGGAAATCTCTCCATTTTTATTTCTTTCAGGATTTCTAATTGGGTTTTTATTTAATTTCAAGGAGAATTTGTTTCAGTTGTTTTGTACAGATTTTCAAAGTGTGTCCTCCATATTTTCCCTTTTTGAATTGCTAATTATTCCTGTTGTGCTTTTCCAAATGTTCTAATTGTTCCAAATGTTACTGGTATTCACCAAGTGCTTGAAATAATTGTTCTGTATGCTCTTCCTTTTTTTTTCTCTCTTGACATTTATTTGTATACTTTATGAGCTTTGTGATATTGATGATGGAGGATCTCTGTTGATTGTCAGGATCTCTGTGTTTTTGTACTGTTGTTCAAAGGCTTTTAGACCCACTGTCAAACCACTTTTCTTGGTGTTTTTGGTGTCCTTTTTGATGGTGAATTATGTTTTAATGTGGCATAGTGCCAGATTATTTTGTGGAAACGGGTCTATTATAAATTTGTCCAATGATAGCTTAATTTGATAAGTTGACTTTCTCTCTTTGCTGTTTTTTGTCCAAGGGTATAATGTAACACACAATAAATTATGCAGTCTGTGAAGACGATGTCTTTTTTGGATTTTTAACCAAATGTACATTTTTCTCAATTTGATACATTTGATTGAGTTTGTGAGTTGTTCTGTAACATATTTCTCCTTGAGTCTCTTATTTGGTCGATGGTAGAACTATTTCTCTAAATCTAATTAGATAGCCAGTGGACAAATCTCATATTCCATGTTTCTTGTAGTATCTCACACACACACACACACACACACACACACACACACACACACACACACACACACACTTTTTCTCCCTCTCTCTGATTTGTAAATAAATGTTTTTGTGTGCATTTCACAGTATCTGCTGAAGACCAAAGTCAGTACGCCGTAACAGAAGAAACTTCAATTTGATATTACCATGTTTTAAAAGATTCAGGATATTCATTTTACATATCTTATTTCTCTCAACATATTTGATTTACCTTATATGATTTGTCATTAAGCATGATAAATATTATTTTAGTGTGCTATGCTTTTATGGTCCATATTATTGTTATTATTATTTAGATTTGTCATAACCTTAAAATAACAAGATTCAATGAACTTATCATATCTTTGTAATGTTTGTTCTTCCAATAGAAAAAGCTTGACGTTTTGGTTTCCAATTGCCTGTTCTGTTTCTCTTGTTTGATTGTAAACATACAGACCAAAGTTTTATGTATCACATTGTCTGTATAAATAAATAGCAGTTTAAATGAACGTAAATATGCCAAAAAGTGTAATAAATGTCTTTGTCTGTCTCACATTTAATATGTCAATGGCATTTCATTAAAATACACTGAAAGTTGTCCTTTAGATGCTCAGGGCCACAAATCTGTTAAAATTATATGCATTTGACAGCAGTTATGACAAGCCTAACAATGAAAATGTTCTTTACATTGACAGGATGATTCTATAAAGCACAGAGATGTTTCTGCTCACAAACATGATTATTTTGAATTCCATTTTTAGTAAAACTGAGACAAAGACATCAAACATCTTGACGTTTATTGAATATGAGGAACAGCAGGTACTTTGACATTTTAATAGAACATGGGGTCCGTTCTTCGTACATCGCTAACTCAGTTAGCTGGATGTGGTGGTTGACGATCTTGGATTGTTTGGTTCTTCGACACTCATCCTGGACTTGCTGTCATAGCAACAGGTGCGTAATCTAAAACCTGCTCGGGAGCATCTTATTTCATGTAAATCAGATTTGATTGTGACTTTGTAAGCGGAGGTGATACAGGAAGTCCTTTAGCGCGATAGGCTACTTTTTGAGAGATATCGATTTTCTCATGAGAGTGTCATTTACATCATTACTTTGTTGGAACAACGCATTTAATGTTCGACTCGTCGAAGTCTGGCTTTAACAACAGCACAAACTGTATGTATTACCCTGAGATTCTTTGCGACTGGCACTTTCCTTTACACTGTTGGAGATGCGGAGAACTTGGTGAAAAGTGCTGTCTGTCGGGTCATTCGCTAAGTTTACCTCGCGCTCAAGCATTTTTTGGGGGGTTTTGAGGTATTTCCAAGCCACTTAAGACCCATGTAAAGCAGATTTTTTTTTTTTTGCCAGTGCAGGTACATTATAATTTTTAATGAAGGTCGTGCAATCATGACCTTGCCAATAAGTATGACTTACATTATGTGTCCCTCAGGCTTCACTAACGTGATTGGTGCCGTAGACTGCACACACGTTATATTCTCATCAAGGCCTCAATGAAGGGGATTTTGTGAACAGAAATTAAGTTCACAGAGTAAATGTGCAGGTAAGTTACTATTACAATTCTAAATATATCAGATTAGTAATATTATCATATCAAATAAAAAAAAAAGAATGGAATGAAAAAGTAGGCAGTTGACTGACTAAAATTTCACAAATGTGGAAGAAAAATGGCCAGGATCTGTGCATTACTCAATCATTTTCAGAGAGTCACATGTATGCACATTATTTGAACTTGGAAAAGGAAAATATAAATATGCTGAGCCTAACAGAACTCATTTTTTTTTTCCGTTATGTATATGTAATTACAACATGATCCTGTGTGGAGACAGGGGCTATGCCTGCAGGCAGTATTTTATGACCCCATTCCCTGACACAAACCCCGGACAATGCAGCTCTAGCCAGGACAAGGGCACACATTTAAATTGGCATGGGCTAAAGAGATTTCAGTGTCTGAAAAGTCTGAGGGTTGCACCTGACAGAGCCTGTGACATTATTGTTGTAGCGACAAATGACCATGTTGTCACTTAGAGGTGTTTTTAGGGCTATCTGACCCGTGGCTCCAAACAAATGCGTTCCAGTCCAGTTTTAGACACGCACTTGCAAACTTCCCTAAGCACTTCCCCTTGGGGGAATCCCTGCCGCCATTTTGAAGTGCATTCCACTTTGTGAAGTGGACCAGGGAAGTTTATGGACAGACCCTCGTTCCCTCGATTTTGACCGAGGGAGCGAGTCTACTTCATATGTACACTTCAGGCAGCTCCATATACCACAATGCAACACGATTGTGACGTCACCGCAGTTCACGAGTTCACACTTACATACAATTAAAGGAAATAAAGTATAATGCGTATTTGGCGTGCTGTCTGGGGGGAGGGCTCCGAGCTTGGAATTTGGCCCGAACCCAGAGTACTCCCCCCTGTATGTAAAGTGGTTTAGGACTAGAAGAGTGGAGAAGGGGTGGTGGAGGGATGCTGCTAAACTGTCAGAGAAATGAGGTGAGACTGCTGAGTCTATATATGCACATTTTAATCATGATTGTTGAGTGCTCTCCACCCGTGTTAATTATCTGAACGTGCTTCTCCCGAACTTGTTAATAAACATAATTTGTTGAGTGCTCTCCACCCGTGTTAATTATCTGAACGTGCTTCTCCCGAACTTTGTTAATAAAACATCATATCTCGTCTAATCACCACCACCACCACAAACAACTCTATGGTATATTAAATATATTTTTTACATTTAAAACAACCCAAACACACCTATATACATTTGGATGCTGCATTAAACAAGTTCTTAAAGAAAAAAAAAAAAAAAAATCAACTCCATAGTTGATTCCAAGTGATCAGAGATGGTTCTCACTGCGGAACATGAAATCCACGGGGAGGAGTCGGATCCAGATCCGACTCCTCCCACCTTACATACACCTAAACCTACCCAACTCCGCCCCCTGATCCCTAAACCCACCCCTAATCCCTAAACCCAACCCTAATCCTACCCATCTCCACCCCATGGATCTTGATCCGACTCCTCCCCGTGGATCTCATGTACTGCATTGAGGTGCTACTGGGTGATCAAGGGCTTAGGACGTTCCAGTTCAGCCCATTGCAGTTTCCGCCAGTAGTGGGCACTCGTGCAACGTAAGCAATGACGCACATCCGAGTGAACAAGACGGAGGGAAGTTAGCGAGTGAAGGGCATGTCAATTTTGGACTGGAACGCAGCCCAGTACTGCATTTATCTACTTTATTTGTCTCAGTTCGGATGCTCAAACACATTGCAATCACCAGTTAGCATGTCCTTACATGATCAAAAATTGCAGTCTAATGATGATCTCCAGCCTGATGATGATCTCCTGATGATGATCTCCAGTCTGATGATGATCTCCAGCCAGTGCACTTGGACCGATCTAGTAGCAAAGCTGCACGGGACAGAATTGTGGAACACCATTTTTGAAATTCATTAAATGTTTAATAAAAGACGAGACACATATGCTTAGTTCCTTTTTTATTTCAATTATTATTTGTAAAGAAAAACCAGTGATCAAGTCATCCTTTGCTTGCAATAGATATGCAAGGTCAACAATAGTACTCTGTGTGAAATAATGTATTAGCCCCTTGAAGCAACTAGTGCCATTTTGTTCTTTAGGTAGTCTCTTTTTAAGGTCCATTTCTCATATTTATGTATTTTTAAATAATTTACAAAATAAATAAAAATACTCTATTGCTTTTGAAGACTCCTATTATATAGGGAACCATATCACCCTGTATCATTTGTGGGGGAAAAAACTGCCAACACATGCCTCATGCAACAAAAATAAAAAAGGAAAAGTACAACACTGCCAACCTCTGTAGCACTTCTATGTGCACTCTTCTGTAGGCCTTTCTGTAGATGTGGACTCCTGCAACTCATATTGCGGTCAGAAATAATAGGTAAACGAATGTAAATCAAATTAAGTTATGCACTATAGCGCTGCGCCAAAGGACTTCTGTATCAGTTCTGCTTATAAAAGCCACAATCTAATCTGGTTTACACGAAATAAGCTGAACCAGAGCAGGACATCTTTAGTTTGTGATAATTGCATGAAGTTTGTAATATGTGCTGAATCAAGTAAACTATAATCAAGTAATCTTCTAGAAATAGTGTTATTGAAACATCCGACAAGTTCTCTAAATATCTTTAGAAATTCTAATGTTCTTGCTTCAGCAAAATAAACAAATTGAACTTGTTACACCAAAAACACTAACTTGCAAACATCAAAGCAGAAACAGTCTCAAGCTCTTTAAAGACATTGTGGGTGGCTCTTAAAAGAGCCTTTGTGTTGTGTTGAGCTGAACTCGCTCTACTTTGAGCTGGTGTATTTGGTCACAGCCTTTGTGCCCTCAGACACGGCGTGTTTGGCCAGCTCTCCGGGCAGCAGCAGACGCACGGCGGTCTGGATCTCTCTCGATGTGATGGTGGAGCGCTTGTTGTAGTGAGCGAGACGAGACGCTTCACCGGCGATCCGCTCGAAGATGTCGTTGACGAAAGAGTTCATGATCCCCATCGCCTTGGAGGAGATCCCGGTGTCGGGATGAACCTGCTTCAGGACTTTGTACACATAGATCGCGTAGCTCTCCTTCCTGGACTTTCTGCGCTTCTTTCCGCCCTTGCTGGCGGTTTTAGTGACGGCCTTCTTCGAGCCCTTCTTGGGTGCGGACTTCGCTGGTTCAGGCATGATGCTTCGTTCGATGATACTCAAAGAACAATAAAGCTGTGTTACTGCAGGCGGCTTTTATCCACTGCTCTATGCTAATTTCGAAAGGGAAGAACAGCGATCTCTGATAGCTAGATTTCCTGGACCAACCCATTGAATGATTTTATTGGCTATACATTAAAAGTGTTTAAAAGTTTCTTGACTTGTAGGACAACCAATCACAGGCTTTAAATGTTAGTCCCGCCCATCGCCTCATGTCCTTCTACCATCCCCCATTTTGTCATGTTTCTTTGTCCCGCATTTTTCGTAATGCAATGCACTGCAGTATTAAATAGTGGAAGTAAATTAATCATTTCAGTTGTTTAATCAACCTGAAAAACAAATGCACACTACATAAACAGGAGAGATCATATTAGTATATTTAATAACCATATGACCACTGAGAAATTTTATAATTAGAACTTTATTCCTGAGTGTAAAGACCAAAAATGATTCAACTCGTCGAACTCCACTTAATATATTTTTAACCACTTGGAAACTTGTACTTTGTGAGAAAATGTGGGCGGCTCTTAAAAGAGCCGTTGGGATTTTCTTCTTAGTGAATCTCTTAACCGCCGAACCCGTACAGGGTGCGTCCCTGTCGCTTCAGCGCGTACACAACATCCATGGCGGTGACGGTCTTTCTCTTGGCGTGTTCAGTGTAAGTCACAGCATCACGAATGACATTCTCCAGGAACACCTTCAACACACCGCGCGTCTCTTCATAGATCAGCCCAGAAATACGCTTGACGCCACCACGTCGAGCAAGACGACGAATAGCGGGTTTAGTGATTCCCTGGATATTATCGCGAAGAACCTTTCGGTGACGCTTAGCGCCTCCTTTCCCGAGTCCTTTACCACCTTTTCCTCTTCCAGACATTTCTACAAATACTCTTCAATTCACAAAACAGAATACATTACAAACTCTGGAGAACAGAGGTTTATAGTCGGTTAGCGGACCTAGTTGAAACCAAATTCATGGGCGGTTCTATTAAACGTCACTCGACACGCTACTCTCCTACTGGTGCTCAGCAAATTACATGCAGCTCCACCTCTCTCTACGTCACGGGTTGAGTTTGACGTAGTTTAGCTCCACCTCTGTGGATATAATTGGTGGAGGGATAGAGTTGTGGGTGGGTGTTAGGATTCGGTTGCACAGTCTAACTTCATCAATTACGCCACTTGCCCAAATTACATTCAGAGAGGAGGAGATGGATCTGCAGTGAGAAGCCTCTCCTACACTCCAATGAAGTCCAGTTTTCCTTTAAAGCTTGGTTTTAAAAGAAGTACACTTCAGGGGACAAGCAAGCACTGTGACATCACATTTTGCATACTATTTATGGAAATATAGTTCATTTTTTTTTATATATTTTTTGTGAGTCAGTTATTTATTTAATGACCAAGGAATTACATTGAAATATGAATAACTTTTGTCTCAATATAAAATCCCAATTAGACCAAAGGAATTAGCTATTGTTTTTGGAGCTATGCCTTCTGGGATTGTTATGTTTATGAAGGGATTTAAAAACAAACTACAAAATAACAAGATACAAAAAATTTATCTGATACATATGTTGGTAAATTATCTCTTACCACCAAATTAAACAACAGGAGTATTCGTGCTCTGTTCCAGAAAGATGTTGTCACTTGCCCCAATGCCATCTTTTATTGGAATAGACTTATTGGTGAAATTAACTGGGCTAGAGTGTGGGGCTTTGCCACAAAAAATATGTTTATACAAGATCAAAGAAGTGTCTTATAAAATTATACATTGTTGCTATCCCACAAAATGTTTGTTACTAAGGTTTATTTCTGACGACTTGAACGTAAATTGCTCCTTCTGTGGTCTCCAGACTGAAGATTTATCTAAATCTGTGAGTAATAATTTTTGGAAAAACATATATATATATATATATATATATTTGTGGTATAATTCCTGAAATCTCATTGAAATATGAAAATATTATTCTACAAACACTATACATTGATGTGAAAGAGAACAATCAGAAGTTTTTTATTTACTTAATCTAATTTTGTTTCTGGCCAAAACATTTTTTACACAAGTGTAAGCCTTTCTTAAAGGGGTATTCGGCAACTCTAGCTATTTCTTCGCTGATTTTCAATTTTGTTGTCGCATGTTTTTTCAGCAAGCTCCCCCTACAGCTGTGAGGTGTATATTTCACAACACTGTCGTAATAAAACTCACTTGCAGCACCCTTCTCCCCCCACCGCTGCTCATGTGCATTTGTTATTATTGGAGCCGGCCAACTTTATCATGTGGAGCTATGTCTACCGAGGTGGGTAATACATCATACACATTGAGGGCGGCGTGTGTGTTTATGTCGAATTGCCATAAAGCAGTTTGTGTTTCTCGTTTCTCACGAGACTTCCTATTTCCAACTTACCGGGACGTAAATCCTCATGTTGCAAGGTTAGTTTTCCGCCGGAATGTCAGGGGGAGCGGGGAAAGTCACCATTCTCACCAGAACAGGATATTAAACCATCCAAACGATTTCTAAACGGTTTTATTAAGCTGAAATAGTTGCCGAATGCCCCTTTAACCTTTTTCTGGAAGAGTTAAATGTATTTGATTTCTGACTTTTCCAATAAGAAAGCTGTGGTTACGGTCACATAGTTTAGGTCAGGGTGTAACAAACGACAAACAAATACTTCGTATTTACAGATTTTTATTTTCTTGTTCTCTGGGCTATTTTCACAGTGATATTTGAGTAATTAAATAAATTTCGTAAACAACCAAAAGCAAAAAAAAAACAAAAAAAAACACTTCAGGGTTGAGCTTATGACTAAAACAATAAACAAACAGAATGAATCAATGAATGAATCATTGAATCAAAATAAAAGACAAAACATACAATGACATACCCTATACTCCTTATTAACCAATGCAGGAGAAAAAGTGTTGGCCTTTTGGCCTACAAAAATAAGGCACTCACAACCTACAGCTTTTCAAATAATGAAGTTTTATAGGATCAATAGGGCACTATCAAAAGATCAAACTGTAGCAAAAGTAACTAACAGCACTGAGAGAGAGAGAGAGAGATATGAACAAATCACAGTCTTAACACACATACACAGTACAACATCAAGAGCAATCAGAGAGAGCTCCCTGTATGAAAGTTGTTAAAGGGATAGTTCACCCAAAAATGAAAATTCTATCAGTATTTACAAACCCTCATGTTGTTCAACCCCGTAAGTCCTTCGTTCATCTTCGGAACACGAATTAAGATATTTTTGATGAAATCTGAGAGCTGGATCACTCCTCCATAGGCTTCTTACACTTGCCAGCCCCGAAAAGATATTGAAGACATCGTTAAAATAGTCCAAGTGACTACAGTGGTTCAATCCTAAGTTTATCAAACGACGAGAATACTTTTTGTGCGCAAAAACAAACAAAAATACCGACTTTATTTCAACTATTCATTTCCTTCTCTGTGGGCCTCGAGTCAGTTCACTAGTGTAATGGCGTAAGCTTCTGTTGTTGTACGTCACACGCATCACCCACATGACCAGCGTCGGCCAATAGTGAGCCTACGTGTGACGTAGCTCTACACTGTCACACTAAGTTAACTGACTCGAGGCCCACAGAGAAAGAAATGAATAGTTGAAATAAAGTCGTTATTTTTGTTTGTTTTTGCGCACAAAAAGTATTCTCGTCGCTTGGACTATTTTAACGATGTCTTTAATAACTTTTCGGGGCTGGCAAGTGTCAATCCCTTAGAAGGCTATGGAGGAGTGATCCAGCTCTCAGATTTAATCAAAAATATCTTAATATGGGTTCCGAAGATGAACAAAGGTCTTACGGGGTTGGAAGAACATGAGGGAGAGTAAATACTGACAGAATTTTCATTTTTGGGTGAACTATTCCTTTAAGGTGTGGATCTAGGTGACCACCGATACAGATAGTTCAGGCATAACAATAAATCACTTGGTCCATCCATGTCCACAATAAAGTTCTTTACTGTTGTCTTTTGATTCATACATCAGTATGGGTGTGGTTCTATAAATAATAATGAATATAGATACAACCATGAGGCAGAAACAGTAATAACTGACCAATATTCCTTTAAGGTGTGGATCTAGGTGACCACCGATACAGATAGTTCAGGCATAACAATAAATCACTTGGTCCATCCATGTCCACAATAAAGTTCTTTACTGTTGTCTTTTGATTCATACATCAGTATGGGTGTGGTTCTATAAATAATAATGAATATAGATACAACCATGAGGCAGAAACGGTAATAACTGACCAATATAAAAGTAATGCAATAGCAAACATATAAGGGTATTTATACAAGTGTAGCAGCTGTATATTTCCTCAGATTTATACACATTCACTTTAAATCAAAGTCTAATTCAGCATGTTTTATGCTGAAATGAATGTGCGATTGAGATTACGTGTGCATTGACTACCTCAAAGGAATAAACAAACGTTTAATATAGCAACATAACATCCATTAAATCTACCAATATATACATTGGAGAGTATTTAATTTACTTTTAATATGTACGCACACAGTATGAACAAAAATCCGCTAGATATTGGACCAGATCCGCACGGAGATCACTACAAAACTGCCGCAGAATTTAGCAAAATAGTTACATGTCAGGACATGAACACTTGCCATTCGGTTCTCCTGATTTAAACCAATGAAATTGCAGAAATGATAGTAAGGCGATTCAGAAATACTTATATCCTAAAGTGCAACAAATTAAATGTCCAGCGATGGGCGCCAGATTCATTAAAGCTTGGTACAGTCCCTCCAGAGGAATTCTTGGAAACTTGTAGTCCGGATCTTTTCTTTGGGTTCAATCACACACAGCCTCGTTACATCCAAAACCAATCCTAAAGGAGAAGGCAAGAACATTGTATTGAACAAAAAATAGTGTTACTTTTATTACAATACTTTTTTTTGTTGATAAAACTCAAAATTATTTATTGTGGCCTTTAACTGAAAGTAGAACTGTTTGCAGTGTTAACAAAACTGAATTTAGATTAAGGTCAATAAAGAGAAATCGTCTTTTTATAGAGACATAGAGGTGGCTCTTAAAAGAGCCTTTGGGGTTTGTATGACTGCTGTGGATTTAAGCGCGCTCTCCGCGGATGCGGCGGGCCAGCTGGATGTCTTTGGGCATGATGGTGACTCTCTTGGCGTGGATGGCGCACAAGTTGGTGTCCTCAAACAGACCCACCAAATAAGCCTCGCTCGCCTCCTGCAGGGCCATGACAGCCGAACTCTGGAAGCGCAGATCAGTCTTGAAATCTTGAGCGATTTCTCTCACCAGACGCTGGAAGGGCAGTTTGCGAATCAGCAGTTCAGTGGATTTTTGATAACGTCGGATCTCTCTCAGCGCCACGGTACCGGGCCGGTAGCGATGAGGCTTCTTCACGCCACCGGTAGCGGGTGCGCTCTTACGGGCGGCTTTAGTGGCCAGCTGTTTCCTCGGGGCCTTTCCTCCGGTGGACTTACGAGCGGTCTGCTTAGTTCTTGCCATTGTTTCAAAGGAGTTTAGTTACTACTTTGACCTGACTACATGAATGAATGATTAGTTCACTGGAACACAGCGCGTATTTAACCCTAGGGCTGCTGTGCCCTCATTGGATGGCTTTACTTCAGAGGCATTCGATTGGTTATTGTCTGGCGTCTGTAAATGACAGTTGGCCAATGGCTGTTCGCCTCCTGTTTTCAAACAAGACACGACAGTTTGTGGTTCCCTCCCAAACACAATTTGTTTCCCTTTGAAAAAAGAATTGGCAAAATCAGTTTTATTTTTGTACAGTAAAAACACGTGAGGCATTTTTTTTTTATATATTATTGAAATCGTAGATTTGGACTTGTGGAACAAAGTAAAAATGGAGATATGTACATATACGTAATCGTCACGTTGTTTTATTCATTTGTATTTATATCAATATATCATTTTAAATCTCTTTAGCCATGCACTATCATAATACATTCATTAAATCATTACAAATAGTGCAGTGAGACTTGATAATACAATATATTACTCATTGAAACTATCTAGGGACATGCATTTATAGTCAGATTTTAAGAATACAAATTACGTAATTGAGAAACAGTAATGAATATGATCTCTAATCTTCAACCTGTGGCACTATTGTAGATTTTAATTTTGTATAGTACAACTGTCGAGTCATTGGCTCTCTTCACTTATTACCAAACTTTAACAGAAATTCTAAGGAAAACCGGACAAATTAAATCACTCTTTATTAGAGAAAATGTGTGGCTCTTAAAAGAGCCTTTGGTCTGAAGAGAAGTTTCCGTCTGTTTACTTGCCCTTCGCGGGCTTCTCGGTCTTCTTGGGCAGCAGCACGGCCTGAATGTTGGGCAACACACCACCCTGAGCGATGGTCACGCCACCCAGAAGCTTGTTCAACTCCTCGTCGTTACGCACCGCCAACTGCAGGTGTCGAGGGATGATGCGGGTCTTCTTGTTGTCCCGAGCGGCGTTTCCAGCCAACTCCAGGATCTCAGCGGTCAGATACTCGAGCACAGCGGCCAAATACACCGGAGCTCCGGCACCGACGCGCTGGGCATAGTTGCCTTTGCGGAGAAGCCTGTGAACACGGCCGACGGGGAACTGCAGTCCCGCCCTGGAAGAGCGAGTCTTAGCCTTGGCGCGAGCCTTTCCCCCGGTTTTGCCTCTTCCAGTCATTTTTAAATTCAGTTACTACAACCGTCTTTGATGAAATTAACCGAATGAAATTCAGTATCTTCAACATACTGTCATTTACACGACAGTGACAGTCGCCCATTGGTTTAGACTTGGATAAGATTCAAACCAATCACTGAACTTTCTTGCAAAGCCCAACCCCCTTTTTGGCGAGCAGGACCACAAGTATTTGACAATTAAGACAGAAGAGAAAAAACACTAAATGTTTGATAGCAAATTCAAATGAGTACAAAAATGTATATTATACGCTGTTCCTACCAAAAGTGTGGGGGTTGTTTGTATTGCCAGATCTGCCACATTTCTCCAGCATAGTATAGAGGGAATGCATTAACGTCACTTTCCCGCCGGGACACGTCCCCCTCAGCCGGACTGAGTGGCAGAACAGCTGCTGCGTGACTGGATTTAATAGATGAAACTGCGAAAACGCGAGTAAAACAAACGATTATCAGTTTAAACTAAAGATTGGACCCAATGTAGTGTTCCTTACAACTTACTAAAGATCCAGTGATCCATGGATATTGACATGCAGCCAGGAATCGTGTTTCCTGACATTTATATGTGCCTGATTTCGACACCGGGGAAATACATACAGCAAATTTGCCTGTGAACGCTTTATATAAATACAATATAGGCAGGTCTAAATCCAGGTGATCACTTATATCAATGTTGTATACTATATCATATTGTCTAGACTTAAAACTTGTATAGTTTTTTGTCAGTGTTTATTTAAAAATGTCAAATTATACAGAATATACAGTGGTAAATATTTGATTGATGAGTTGTCACTACAATATATAACAATACAATATATAGAGAATGATTTTACCACTAAATTCAGCATATTGACACAAAAATGAAAACTGCAAATCCACCTTTCTCTGCCTGGAGTCCAGTTGTTTCTATGAATTGCAGCGATCTATTTGCTTCTCTGTTCTGTTGCTTTCGGTAGTCTGTAAAAATATACCTCATATTTCTTGTCAAATCTAGTTGTACAGTCAGTCTCAAAGCTCTTTCCCGTTTTAGACGCGTTTTGTGTGTTTTTCCGCAGTATTCACGCTGAAACCAATGCTGCCGCTCAGTGTTTTTGCCACTTAGTGGGCGTAACCGCAGTCACTCCGGCCAACGGTGACGTCACGTGCATACCCTCTATTGTGTGTATTCAGTACTTTCATACAAGATCTTATTTGGACTGTGATAATTGTTTGAACCCTCATAAGCTTTTCAGCATTTTTTTTTTAAATAAATTTCTTATTAATAATTTTTTTTCTAAACTTGGTGACTTTGTTCACGTTTGATTGCATGAATCTAAGTGGTCGAAAGCCACATATTAGCTAACGTTATTTGGTTACATGGATTTTGCTCTTTACTCGGAGTAAGTGGTTGGCTCTTAAAAGAGCCGTTGAGGAACAAAAAGTAAATTATTTCTTTTTGGGAGCTGCCTTTTTGGGCTTCGTGGTTTTAGGTTTTGCTGCTTTAGGTTTCGCCGTTTTGGGTTTGGCTGCTTTTGCCTTTTTTGGGCTCTTGGCTGCTTTCTTAGGAGTCGCTGGCTTCTTCGTCTTTTTGGGGCTTTTCGTTGCCTTTTTAGCGGCGGGTTTCTTCACCTTGTTCGGAGATTTCTTAGCGACGGGTTTCTTTACTGCTGCAGTTTTGGGTTTCTTCGCGGCAGCGGGTTTCTTGGCTGCGGGCTTCTTGGCTTTAGGAGCCGCTTTCTTGGCGGGTTTAGTCTTGGTTTCGCTCTGTTTCTTGTTGAGCTTGAAGGAGCCCGAGGCGCCGGTTCCTTTGACCTGGACCAGGGTGCCTTTAGTCACCAGGCTCTTGATGGCGATCTTGACGCGGGAGTTGTTCTTCTCCACATCGTATCCACCGGCAGCGAGCGCTTTCTTCAGGGCGGCGAGGGACACACCGCTCCTCTCCTTGGATGTGGACACAGCCTTGACGATGAGCTCGCCGACGCCTGGACCTGCTTTCTTGGCTTTCACAGCGGACTTCTTCTTGGGCGCTTTCGCCGGAGTTGCAGCAGTGGGGGCTGGTGCGGTTTCTGCCATTTCTCTGTCTATGATCTGTAGTCTTCCAAACGCTGACTGGTTTCAGCAATGAGTAACAGCGCTCGAGCGGAGCTGCGGTCTTAAATAACACATGAGAACCTCGTAGACTCAACCCTGCCTCGCTCGGTGTCTGCTGCTCGCTGACGCTTGTGTTTTCTTCTCTTACATTTGGAGCAAAACTGGAGCTGTTAAATAGTTTGATTCAGTCAAAACTAAATGAACACCAAGCAGAGGTTCTGGGCTTTTATGGGGGACTAAAAAACGCGAAGAGGAAGCGTTACTTTTGCCTTCGTCAGACCAAATCCAAGGCGAGCATCAGCCGCGGGGAAAAGCAGCGTGCAAATCTGATGGATAGTTTTAATGGAAAATGTGATAAAAGCCTGAACACGTCCTATGTGTGCTCAGCAAACAATCTGAAAGAGACTTTAATGAAATCAGCATCAGTGAGGGGCGTTATGAGGCTTTCATACAGCTGTTGTTTTGGGCAGCTTGAAGCACACAAACATCATCCGATGTTTCCGTCTGGTCTCCGTCTGGCCCTCGCCTCGACCATCTTCAGGCAGCAGAGTATCCAATTTTTATCTCATTAAACACGTTGATGTAGGTGTCGTGGATTTTCCCCTAAACCTAACCTATCCTATTATAAACTTATACTCTAGCGCGCCTATTGACGTTAGCTAGGTTCACACTTCCGCGAGTCTACAGTCGACTACAGCTTCAGCTCCCTACCTATCCTCCAGCGAGTCTCGACTACAGCATCCGTCTAATCCTATACTCCAGCGAGTCTACAGTCGACAACAGCCGAGTTTAACCGTATAATTCTAACTTGCTTGTTTTCTTGCTGCCCAGCTTTAAATGACAGACAGACTTCAGCTTTCTTCCTTTAAATGCTGTTTATTACGGCCGGGAGTTTCTCGAGCAATACTCAGAGAACCTCAGCCCAAAAGAAGAAATACAACATGTTTTATAAGATAATGCCAGACACAAAAAAATAGAATCATCATGACTAATTATCTCTTTATGACTGATCAAGTCACACTCCATCAATATGATTGGTTACACTGTTTAAAACAAGCCCCTCCCCTCATTATTCTTTGTTAGTGACATCAGCAAAAATATCCTGTATCCTTAAATACAACTTGTAAGGGGTTAAGATTTTAGTCAATCATGTCCTAATACACTAAAAGAACAGAACGTTCAGTTCATCTTCAAAGTTACATTGACCTAGATTACATTGAGTTAAAAGTTTGTTAGATGGTTAGTTCATATTGAAAGTTCGTCCAATGGTTACATCCTAAAAGAAAAGGAAGATTTATTCTGTTTTATTGTTAGACCTAGAATGGAAAGTTAGTCATCTTTAAACAGAGAAATGAGAAGCATGATAGAAATTTATCACATGATAGAAATTTATCACATGATAGTAATATAAAATCAGAACTTTATAGCTAGTAACATAATTAATCTTATCTATTATAATCTTTCCACGACATAGGCCAACATCATATCACGACATAAACATTTTAATTGTAATAAAGTATTTTTGTCTCCTGATTCGCCATTCATCTCCTGGAACCATGTGAATAGAAATGATGGAAATTGTTGCTCATTTAAAGCAAGCGACAGCACAGGTCATAATTTATTTTTAACCACTAGACATGATAATTCACAGCACAGTTATGCATGTAGGCCATTATTTTAAATATATTCATTGTTTTTCTTGTTTTAAATGATGCCTAAACTCAGGGGCTTTTCCTATTTGTATTGGAAAATTGTCTTCCCTTTCTTGCAAATGAAGCTCAAGAGTTCCAGAAATCAAAATAAGACTATTGAACAAAGCAACAAAGCCGAGATGCCTGCAGAACATCTGGATTTTCCTTTGGCCAAGACGCAATTATTATACCTTGTTCTTATCTGTTATTTCACAATAACCTGACATAAGGTCTGGTAAGATTTTTGCCTAATTGTGGCATTATGCCAATTGATGGTCAACTCTCTCTCTTAGGCAAACATTTAACCTTCTCCAAGGTCAATCAACTCTTCCCAGAGGCAAGAAACCTCTACATAACACCTCTTAACAATGGTCTTATTCTTTCACATCCTCTGGTGTTTGCCAGAAAATCCCTGACCATGCAAACCTGTCACATAGGCCATTAGGCCATAACAATTCTACAATTGTTTAGAATAGATAAAATATTTCAACATTTGAAAACATTGGAGACTGAGGCCAAACTAACATTAAATTAATAAATGCTGTGTAGGGTATGGACCAATCAGACACACACTAATTATTCATTATATACAAAGGTTTATGAAACTCCAAAACTAACAGCCCAAATTAACGAACACAAGGGCAGAAACAGTGTCATGTTACAGGGCATGATAAGGAGATTTTACGACCTCCGAGGAATGTGGCCACATGCACAAGAGAGAGATACAATGGGAACACAGAAACCCTCTTTAAAACAGACTTTGCTGCATTAATCATAGACTAACTGATCTATAAATGAACATGCATAAAACTGTGTGACTATTATGTGACTGTGTGACTATTATGTATCGTATGTACCCTGGTATACCACCAACTGACGATCAATGTAACCTCACCTGTATCATGCCTCCTACCTAATTAATCCTCATTTAATGACTCACACTTTGATGTACATCACCTTCTTTTAGAATGCAGTGTGGATGTATTATAGCTATCTGAGCATTAATGAAGGTATAACCATGCTAGGGACAAAGACCCGTAAATCAACTAAGAGCCACTTTCCCTCTCAGACATGTCACCTTTCTGATTAGTCGAGTTCAACCCTTAGGGGAGGATCTTTTCCAGGCTTTATTAGAGACAGTCCACATGTGACCTCCCTCTCTTAGTTCTTTCATCCAGCCGCAACACTGCTCTGGTGATCCTGGGGAACCCCCTCCCCCTCCACGGGGGCCCCAGGGCTCAGCAGGCCTTGATCCAACCAGATATGGGCTCAGGCAGGAGAGAGAAGACTCTCTCACAAAGAACCAAGGACAATCTCAGGAGTTTTGGAACAAAGACTCCAACCAACAACGACGCCAATCACCCACTCTTCCGACATCCTCACTTCTCCTGGGTGCTTTTTTTTATCTTGCTACATGCTCAAAACGCTGTACATGCTAAGAAATAATTATTCTTCTGTGGCCAGGGAAGATACACTTTTCTTAGAATAAATTAATAATCAAAAGAGTTCGTTGGACGAACTGATTCATTGATTGTAATATTAATTTAGCCATGTCAAGTTAATCCAATTAACTTACCCAAATATTCATAATTAATCATAACAAGTTATTATTGATTATTAATATTTCATATAGCTAGGTTCCTTACAGCTGTAAACAATATTTCATTTAGTTTAATTTTGTCTGTGTCATTTGCATTAACTGTTAAAGGGACGATTCTTCTACAGAACACAAGAAGATAGTTTGATAGTTAGTAAGCAGTTTAGTGGGTTCCGGGAGGGTTAGCACTAACATGCTTTCGTCATCATATGTAACCTCAACTTTTGCTGCGATTGGTGGGATTTGGATTGGTACGAATCAAGCTGACTTCACCTCTTCCATTATTTGGTTCCTGGTGACTGATAGCATGCAATCCAAAAGCTCATTTTGCACAGTCTTCGATGTACCCTTGAAGACTAGCATTTTTCTAGTGTTCCACAAACACCTTGTCTAACGACGCTACTAAGTCGACCAGTCCAAGAAAAATGCCAATGTAGCTCTAATCTTTGCCTCTCAAACCTAATTCGAACAGATCACAAAACGTCACACAATCAATAAGATAAAGATAAACTAGAATGTGGCACTTATTCTTCCAATAGTAAAAGCTTGACGTTATGTTGGTTTTGGTTTCCAGTTGCTTGTTCTGTTTCGATTGTAATATACAAGCAAAATAAAAATACAAACCAAAGTTTTATTCCTTATCACATTGTCTATATATATATATATATATATATATATATATATATATATATATATATATATATATAAACAGTTGAAATGAATGTGTATATGCCAAAAAGTGTAATAAATGTCTGTCTCACATTTGTATCATAATTTGTAAACAATCATCTAAGCATAAAACAATGTCTTAGTACAGTATGTCATAATTTAATGGCATTTCATTGTAAGATACTTAAAGTTGTCATTTAGATGCTCAGAGCCACACAACTGTTAAAACTAAATGAATTTGACAGCAATTTTATATCAGGCCTAAGAATGAAAAATGGTCTTTACATTGACAGGGTGATTCTATAAGTAGGCCTACAGATATGTTTCTACTCATAAACATGATTATCTTTTTATTTAATGTTCAGTAAAGCTGAGGCAAAGACATCACAAATATCTTGAAATTTATTGAATGTGGGGAACATGGTACTTTGACATTTTAACAGTAGAACAGACCTCCAACAGCAACAATGCAAAACAATCTTTTTCACCATAGAACTTCTTTCTATTCCACACATGAGCTTGGCTGTAAAGAGGGCACTCAAATTCTTCAGATTAAGAGAAACTACATCTGAACATTTATGAATCTGCTCATATAAACAGCGATCTTTGTATTGTACTCAGGCTGCTCCAGTTAATCTGTCTCTAAAGAATGAAAAAAGGGTTTGTGGACAAATCTAAAGATCGTTGTTTTTTTTAGTGAACATTTTTCTTTAATGTATTTCAACAGGTATCTGCATAATGTAGTTTGTAATTGACCTATGGCTAAGCCACGCCCCCAAACACGATGAGCCAATCACAGTGCGCATAGCTAACCCAATACACTCGGACATTCTCTGCTTCCTCGTCCATTGAAATGCATTGCAGTTTGTCAGTTTTCATTTGTTTTTATATGTTTTTTCTTGACATTTTAAGTTTAAAATGGTCAAACGGTGTGCATGGGGTACATGCAACTCCGACACTAGGTATCCCGAGAGGCTGGGCGACGGTGTGTATTTTTTAACCTTTCCCAAGCCACATCTCAACCGAGATAAGTGTCTGGATTAAGTTATGCGGTAGACCACAACACCAACTAAACGTGGATAAATTAAACAAGGATGTCTACATCTGTTCTAAGATGTCAACAACGTATTTGAACGTTATCTTTAACATCTCTAATGTAACGTTAGCCTAACATTAGAAAACGTTAACGTTAGCTTCTGGCTGCGTTGTACATCATGTCACTTAGCTTCATTAACGTATCTGTAAATAACCGAGATAACAAATGTTAGCAAATTTGTTGTGCTGAACGATTCATGTATTGTAAATACTGTAGCACCAAACTAACGGAGAGGTACTCTTGGTAAAGATGGTAAAAAGGCTTGTCCTGGAAACGTATGCAACTTAGACCTGTACATATTTAATTTGATCATGAACCATTAATTACATATTGAAGAACAACATTTTAGACAACTTTCTACCAAAATATAATCTATATAATCTTTCTGTCTCCAAAAATCATCAATTGCCTCCTGTGAAATGTCTCCTACTGTGACAGCTGCCATAGCGCCTGTCACCGACTGTTGTCCGAGTGAGTGGAGGGGGCGTGGCTTAGCCATAGGTCAATTGACCCTTCGCAAAGACCCGCCCCCCTTAGCTACTGTCGCTATGTCCGACAAACAACCGGTTCCAGCCATGGCGCTTCCACTGTCAATTTGTGCACTCCCTGGGGAAATAGTGAATAATTTCTGGAAAAATAATTTGTTGATCTTCAACAGAAGTAGACAGAAAGGTCTGCAATATGCGTTCGAGGGATATATTCAGGATGTGAACGTGACTCGAAATAAAAAAAATCAAGATTGAAGCTATAGCCTACAGGTCACAGGGAAAAAGTGAACTACCGCATCACCTGGCGATTGAGACCGAGGATAACAACATTAAAGAACAACACAGTCCCTGTAAAACCGGGTATATACTTCTCTATTAACTATTAAAATAATTAAAAAGCAAAAGTAGTATACATTTATAACGTCACAATCAGTAAGTCATCCTAGCAAGCGTTAGCTAACTACTGTGACATTATTAGTGTGCTGTAACGGCATAACGTGTGGTTTGCTCCACAGGTTTCTGCGCCCATGTCGTTGGTCTTATTTATACCCTGGACCTACACTAAGCCCAAAACATTAACAGTCTGTCAGCCCAGTCCTGCACAAGCCTGCCACAACAGTGGCATAAGCCAAGAGTTAAAAAAATAACACTGCTGCCTGTAACAGCTGTTGTAGTGGCGAAGGCGAAGACAGACCGAAAACGGAAACCCATCTTCTGTCACTACAGCAAAGACAGGGGAGTAGTTTTTTATGCTTTATAAATACCAAATTGATGAACTAATAACTTACTGCGGCGTTGGAGTACCATTAATCTGGACTTTTATGATACAAGTAGACCTTAATTTTGTATAATGCAGAGCCTTGTCTGAAGTGACAGATGAGGATTTGGAGTTACTGAGAGGATTGACAGGGACACCTATGGCTACATAGCAAACAGGCCACCAATAGATGTAGCAGTAGGTCAGGAAAAGTATCCTCTTGGAAGTGGTTTGAGCTACCAGGTAAAGCAGTGACATATTAAAACTTGATACAGATTTTGATTAAATTATTATCATTTGCAGGCAGTCACAGTTCATTACAAAATAAAAACATTCACAATGTAACAAACAATTTTAAGTTTAAAACACAGTAACAAATGTATTGCTCATTGTTAGTTCATGTTGGTTAATACATTATACATTTATGTTATAACACATTTTATTGATTCTAATAACTTGTGTGACAAGTAGACAGAAATCATGGCCATATGAGATAACTGCAGCACTTTGCTGTCCCTATGTGGTTTCTTCAGCAGCCTATGCCTGAATAATATGCTGCTGGAAATTAGACAACATACACACCACAAACCAAATCTGGTTTATTTTTCCTAACATGGAATTCGGGATCCTACCAGATACGATCTTACATTTTTTGACTTTGGCTATTGCTCTTTCTACATGTACTCTGTGTTTGACTATTTTCGTTGTCATCTCAACATCTGGGACTGGCATTTGAAGATTTGACTTTGCAAACGGAGGAATGTTTAGATTAAGGCCAAGCTCCTTCACATCTTTCTCAATGAGAAACCCCTTATCCACCATGAGCCCATCACCTTCCTTAAAGAGCAACATGCAGGTTGGACACCCCTATATAACATAGTATATGTTGATGATAAAACAACTAGATTTTCTGAACTGGAGTAATATATATTTAGCCATTAACGATATTTTGAGATAAATTGTGATATAATAACTTCCGCGTTTATAAAGCACTAACCGGAAGTGACGATGGGCGAGGGAGTCTGGTCAAGTTCAAGCTCAGGTTACAATGGATGTGAATGAAGAAACCGAGTTCCCTTTCGAGAGGTCTCTCCTATTGCGTAAGTAGCTTACGCTATGGGAAAACTCCTTTTCTCGAGAATATTGAAGTCTTTATGTAAAACGCATTGCAGCTGCACAGCTGACAGCAATGAACGAAGGAACTCGGTCATTGGCTGTGCTGCGGCAACTTGCTTGAACCAATGACGGGGCGACTCTGAATGCGCGACCAATGAGCGCGCTTCGCGCCTGCGCGCGTCAGAGCCCGCCAAGATGGGCGTGGCCAAGCTATATATTGGGCGCCCCGTCATGAGAGTTCTTTAGATTTAATCTCCTTCAGCGAACACCTTCTTCGCTGGATCCTCCGGATTATTGGAAGCCTTCGCCGCCGTGGAAAAGCATACCAGCGGGATTGCTACGAGGACGTCGGCACCTTCAGCCGCCTTCAAGCACCTCCTACTGAGCCATCCGGCGCGCCATATACGCAAGTATTTTACATCTGTCCGCCCCGCGACATTTGTGAAAGAGCAAATTTCCATTAAGGCGTTGTTTCAAATGCCTTCCTGCGCGTCGTGCAGAGACCTTCTCCCGGACGGGGATCGTCACATCATCTGCGCTCGCTGCCTGGGCCGTGACCACGCAGAAGCTGCATTGACCAAGGGCGGATGCCCGGAATGTGATGACCTGGGTCTCTCCGCACTACGGGCTCGCCTCGCCGCTTTCGCCGTGAGCGAGCCCATCGCCACCCCTCTGTTTGAGCCGCGCACTAAGAAAAAGCGCCGCTCACAGAGGCTTCCTGAACCTGAGCTCAGTGACGTCACGCCGAGCCAGTCTCCGCGTGCTTCACCGCCGCTCTTGCCTTCCCCACCGCCGGTTCAGTTCACCCAGCCGGACCCACACCCCTCTGGCAGAGGAGGAGGCCGTGGCCAATCATCTCTGCCCGCCCTCCACCTCCGGATGGAAAGCCAAAGCTTCCCACCCCTCGAAACCCTGCCGCACTACCTCTGCTCTCGCCGGTCGCGCCTACGCCGCCGCCGGCCAAGCTGCATCAGCGCTTCACTCAATGGCGGTACTTCAAGTGTTCCAAGCCAAGCTTCTCCGCTCTATGGACGAGTCTGGCCCCGAACCCGAAGCCTTCAGGGACTTACGCAGCGCGACTGATATAGCTCTGCGAGCCACGAAGGCCACCGCCCAGTCCATCGGCCGTGCTATGGCTAATTTGACTGTTCTCGAGCGCCATCTGTGGCTGACTCTGACTGAAATGAAGGACGCGGATAAGGCGCCATTTCTCGATGCGCCCATCTCCACCAGCGGGCTGTTTGGACCGGCGGTTAAAGGTTTCGCCGAACGCTTCACTGAGGCCCAGAACGCTTCACAAGCTATGCGTCATTTCCTGCCAAAGCGCTCCAGCTCATCGCAGAGCAGACAGAGACCGCCGCAGCGGGCTAGAACAGCCCCCACCGCCTCTCAGGCTGACGCTCGACGCCGCTCGCGCTCTCACAACCGCAAGCCGCCTCCTGAGCGACGGGGTCCTCGGCCCAAGATTGTGCTGAACCCTGAGCCTCGAAAGCCGTCCTAGCCACAGAAATGAGAAGAGAGAGTACGTGTCTCGCAAAAGCCGGACCACTCTCTCCGCAAAAGCTCAAACATTACCCAGTCCCCTTACAGGCGGTTGGATATGTCCATACAGCAGTCAATGGGCCAGTCACAGAGCTCGCTCACCTGCAAACAAACGCCGTTTTTACGGCGACGCACAGAAAACACAAAAAGAGTCTTTTTCTGCCTGCATCACTAAGGGTTCACATGTCCACAAAGTGTGCATTCCCAGATACTGTCAAAACAGTGCCAAATTCATTCCCAGCTCAGGCTGCGCTTCCCATGAATGTAGATCACGTGCCTACGGTCATGTACGCACCACTACACACAAGCACTGTTCACACAGTTATAAATTCATCCCCAGTAAAAGCGGGAAACATTATAAAAGTGACGCGTGTGCCTACCACTGTTTATGCACCCCCACTTATAAACACTGCCCTTACAGTGTCAAACAAAACCTCAGCTCAGGCTGCGAGTTTTACAAACACAGCGCGCACTGTTGTAATCACACACGCGCCCGTTCACTCAGCTGCTCAGCGCGCGCCCGCGCCCCTGAGAGCTATGAGCTCAGGCGATTCGCTAGCCGGGTCCCTACGTCACAGCGGCCCGCCCCTAGCCTGTATTCAGCCCATATCTGTACACGCAGCGGCATGGGAAAACATTCCAGATATGCCGAAATGGGTATTAAATATAGTAAAGCACGGATACTCGCTCCAGTTCGCTCGCAGGCCACCACGTTTTACGACTGTGGTCGAGACGAAAGTGAGAAAAGAGTGTTCACATGTTCTACGCACCGAGGTGCGCAAACTAATAGAAAAGGGCGCTGTGGAAACTGTTTCCCCCTCTCTGAGCGGGACAGGTTTTTACAGCCGCTATTTTCTCGTCCCGAAAAAGGATGGCGGTCTCCGCCCCATCCTAGATCTCAGACACCTGAACAAAGCACTAATGATTCGCTCGTTCAGAATGTTAACAACCAAGCATATCCTCGCGCAAGTGCGCCCAGGAGATTGGTTTCTCTCAGTGGATCTGAAAGATGCTTACTTTCACATTCCAATAGCGCCTCATCACAGGCCGTTTCTGAGATTCGCTTTCGAGGGACAGTCATACCAGTACACAGTACTCCCGTTCGGCCTGTCCCTGGCTCCCCGTACATTCACGAAATGTATGGATGCAGCACTTTCCCCCCTAAGACAAAGGGGAGTGCGAATACTGAATTATCTCGACGATTGGCTGGTTCTAGCACAATCAGAGAGTCAGCTAATAACACACAGATCTTGGATTATCAGCCATTTAGAATGCCTGGGTCTAAGAATCAATTTTGCAAAAAGCATACTATCTCCCAGCCAGAGAATTTCTTTCCTGGGAATAGTTCTAGACTCGATGCAAATGACAGCGCGTCTCTCATCGGAGCGCGCGCTCACCATCCGGCGCCTTGCAACATCATTCAGAGCGGGCGCGCGCGCCCCCGTCAAACGGTTTCAGAGGATGCTCGGTCTCATGGCCTCAGCATCGGCCGTACTCCAGCTAGGATTGTTGCATATGCGCCCTCTCCAACGCTGGCTCAAGAGCCGCGTCCCTACTCACGCGTGGCGTTCGGGCCACTTTTTAATCAGAGCGAACCACGGCTGTATAAAAGCCCTGACGCACTGGAAAGCCGCCGACTGGTACCAGTCAGGCGTGAGTCTGGGTGTGAACACAAGGAGAAAGATGATAACGACAGATGCCTCCAAAATAGGTTGGGGGGCCCTTTACGAGGGCAGGCCTGTCTCCGGCTTTTGGTCAAACCCGGAGAAGCGCCTACACATAAACTGTCTGGAAATGAAAGCGGTCGCTTTGGCTCTCAGAGCCCTGCTCCCACATCTAAAAAACGAACACGTCCTGGTCCGAACGGACAACATGACGGTAGTGTCGTACATAAATCGCCAGGGTGGACTCAGGTCGAGCTCCATGCATTCAATGGCCAGGAGACTCATTTTATGGTCCCAGCACAACTTGCGCTCGCTGAGAGCAGCGCATGTGCCAGGCGCCCTGAACCAGGGGGCAGACATGTTATCCAGAGACAAGATTCTCCCAGGAGAATGGGCTCTCAACCCTCTGACGATTCAGTGGTTATGGAAAACCTTTGGCAAAGCGGAGATCGACCTCTTCGCCTCCAAGGAGAACGCGCACTGCTCTCTTTTCTTCACGAAAAGCACGGACGCGCTCGCCCAGAGCTGGCCGAGCCGCCCCTTATATGCCTTTCCCCCGATCGCGATGCTGCCACAGGTCATCAGTCGAGTCAGAGAGGAGGGAAACGCAGTGCTGCTGATAGCCCCACTCTGGAAGAACCAAACATGGTTTCCAGATCTGATGCAAATGCAATCTGCACCACGGCCGATTCCACTGAGGCCAGACCTCCTCAGTCAGGCCAGCGGGATGATATTTCATCCCCGCCCCGATCTGTGGGCCCTTCATGCATGGCCCCTCAACGGGTTCCCAGGAACCTCGCGAGCGGAGCACTAAAAACCATCGCTGAGGCGCGGGCGCCCTCCACGAGACGCTTATATGCCCAGAAATGGAAAGTGTTCGGTGACTGGTGTAATACCAAGGGCCTGAACACTGTAACATGCGAGATTATGAGTGTACTCGTTTTCCTACAAGGGCTTCTGGAGGCGGGCCGCACCCCCTCCACGCTCAAAGTATATGTGGCTGCCATCACAGCGTCACACGACCTTGTAATGGAACGTCCATTGGGAAGAAACGACCTAATTATTCGTTTCCTAAGGGGCGCCAGGAGGATGAACCCTTCACGCCCCCCCTCAGTGCCGATCTGGGACCTAGCTACGGTCCTAGACGCTCTTAAAGGGCCCCCGTTCGAACCACTCCGAACCGTGCACCTTAAACAGCTCTCGCTCAAGACGGCGCTCTTGCTGGCACTCGCCTCAGTCAAGAGAGTGGGCGACCTGCGCGCGCTTTCAACAAGCGCTGCCTGCCTAGAATTCGGACCTAACGACTGCAGGGTCGTCCTTAGACCGAAACATGGGTATATTCCTAAAGTGCTCACCACTCCCTTCAGAGCACAGGTTATCTCCCTAACTGCGCTTTCGTCTTCAGCAGACGAACACGACGCTAATCTACTCTGCCCCGTTAGGGCTCTCAGAGTGTATTTGGAGCGTTCTGCCCTATTCAGACAGACAGAACAACTGTTTGTATGCTTTGGCGGCCGTACGAAAGGTTCCGCCGTTTCAAAGCAGAGAATCTCTCACTGGATAGTCGAAGCTATAGCTCTGGCTTATGAAGCTAAGGGACTTCAATGCCCCTGGGGAGTCAAAGCACACTCCACCAGGAGTGTGGCTTCTTCCTGGGCATGGTCGAGCGGGATACCGATCGAGGATATTTGTGCGGCGGCAGGCTGGGCCTCACCGTCCACATTTATCAGATTCTACAACCTACAGGTCCCGACATTGCATTCCAATGTGCTATCAGCATAATGCTAGTTGAACTGCGAGTTCGTATCTAGATTATGTATGTGCTTGTGTCACACTGAGCGCCTTCTAGCCGCTCTGTATTTTTTCCCACATATAAAGCTCGCCTCTGCCGGCTAGTTGGATGATAACTTTGCTTTTTAGCTCAGGCACCTGCCTCTGGCTATCATAAGGCGAAGTTCAGCACGCACGGCGTTTTGCATGGTGTTCCCATAGCGTAAGCTACTTACGCAATAGGAGAGACCTCTCGAAAGGGAACGACTCGGTTACTAACGTAACCTCGGTTCCCTGAGAGGAGGGAACGAGTATTGCGTAAGCTGCCGTGCTTGTGCTTGGTTAGTTCGCTTCAGTCGTTTTAACCTAAAGAACTCTCATGACGGGGCGCCCAATATATAGCTTGGCCACGCCCATCTTGGCGGGCTCTGACGCGCGCAGGCGCGAAGCGCGCTCATTGGTCGCGCATTCAGAGTCGCCCCGTCATTGGTTCAAGCAAGTTGCCGCAGCACAGCCAATGACCGAGTTCCTTCGTTCATTGCTGTCAGCTGTGCAGCTGCAATGCGTTTTACATAAAGACTTCAATATTCTCGAGAAAAGGAGTTTTCCCATAGCGTAAGCTACTTACGCAATACTCGTTCCCTCCTCTCAGGGAACCGAGGTTACGTTAGTAACCGAGTCGTTCTCCGATGTTGACGAGCATGCCTATGATAGGCCACAGGTAGGGATGGGGCTGATCCGATCCAGTATCGGTATCGGGACAGATACCAGTGTAATTCATGTAACGGATTTTCCCGATCCAACCTGCGGAGATATCCGATATCCTGCTGAAATGACTCCAAAAGTGATTCCCGCCGGCCAGTCTGCTAGCTGGCTGCAAACTGTGGAATGGATTTCCTGAACGGAGGCGCGGCTCAATGAGACAGAGACACCCCTCCCTCCCCCCTCAGGAAATCCATTCCGCAGTTTGCAGCCAGCAAGCAGGATAGCATTGAGCTGCCAACGAGTTCGCTGTGTGTAAATACTTCACACTGGAAACACCGCAGAGTAAGACAGCATAATGCAATGTTTTCAAAGCCGTATTAATTAAACCATCTGTCTGTGATGCAAAAAATCTCCAGGTCTATAATTCTCCGGAGTGAAATGTGCGTTACAAACGGCCGAGTGTGTGGTGACAGACGCGGCAGTGAAGTCTGCTCTCTTCACCTGCACAAAACGCACCCAAAAACGAAAAGCCTTGTTTTTCCTAGAAGGAAAATGATGGACACGATGTCCTGACAGGCTGGAATTCGTGCAACAAGCACAAACACAACAATTTACCATTATGGCATCTCTAAAACTCGATCTAAAACTTTCTCTGTCTCTCACTACCGCTCTAACTACAGCTGAACGCGAGCTCTTGTTTGCCTCGGCCTACGTCATATGACGCGTTGCTAGCGGGAAAGGCGTATTCCAGAGCCTAGCACATTTTCATCAAAATCTCTACATCAAATGAGATTTCATTAGTAATTTCTACATATGTGTTTTTAAAAGACCTCTTCAGACAATATCAAGTATTAATTCAGTTATAAATTCAACCTGCACGTTGCTCTTTAAGGTAGCCACACTGAAGAAGACCTTTCAATAAATCTTTAATTTTGCACTGTCTGAATAGCTCTTGGTCAGAAATGGATCCTGTGTAAAGAGCAGATGCAAACATAATAGAGACACGAGGATCACAGACTAACAGAGACTTAAGTGTGTTAGTTGACTTGTAGTTAGAATAAGTCTGACTTTGCACTAACAGTGAGCTGGGTTTCTCTATCTTTATCTCTGTGCAATCAAGAATTGCAAAAGTTATTGGAAACTCTGATTTGTAGTTACCTGGCATGTTTTCTGTGATGATGTCCCTGTGTGGCCAAACAGACACATTACCTAACCTACCATACATGAAGTCAATCCATGAACTAAATAAAACGATAACATTTTGCATATAAATTTGAAATTTGAAAGCTAGCTCTTTCAGGTCGAACTTTTGTCTCAATCTCATAAGTACAAGTATAAATTGTTGACGTAAAGGCATATGCTGGATGTGCCTGTTCAATTTCTCATATGTCAAGGGGATGTGTGTTTGTGGTACTGTGTCGTTATCTGGTAGTCTGAAAAATCTACACAGTTTGTTAAATTCATCATAAGTGAACCCAGTGCAGTATTGGAAGTAGTTAGGGACACTGCTGTTATTTATCACCTCGGCTGTTAGTGGGTAAGGAGCCTGACAAGTTCGTATTTTCACCCTTAGCAAGTCATTTTCTTTTTGAGCAAGAAGAGTCTTCAGTCGTTCCAGTTCCTCCTGTTTTTCTTTCATCTGGAGTTGGTCATCTGTGCACTCTGCAAACATAAGAATGAAATGATTAAAACTAGTGTTTTATTAACATGTAAATAACTCAAAATGTAATGTAAATGTAAATAACTCAAAAACATTTTTGTGTGTGTAGCTCCCATTATTGGACAACACTTTGCCAAGATCCTCCCTGTCAAACCCTACTGATGATTTTCCAGTATTCCCTTTGCCACCACAGCCAAGCACTTTCTGCACTGTCCTAAAAAGATCAGATGAAATGCTATAATGCCATGATGGTCTCAAGGTCTGAATCTGAGGCACTGGAGAAACAAACCAGACAACAGAACATCAACAACATCTGGCATTGTCTCCGCTCTTCTCATCTTACTTCATCCTCTTTCAAGAGAATATACTCCAGGAAAGCAGACTACGAGCAGCTTGCCACCAGCATGCTGAGGAAGATGACACTGCAAACCTCAGCAATGAGGAGAGGCCTGGAGCTTGAGCCAGTTGCTGCAGCCCAATACACAGGGGTCACAGGAAATCAAGTGTACATGTGTGGCTTTGTCGTCAATCCCAACATCTCCCATTTAGGTACATCTTCTGACAGGAAAGTCATTCAGCGTGGCCGTGACAAAAGCTAAGGACTTTTAGAAATAAAGTGCCCAGACCAGAAAAGCTACACAGGTTGTAAATACCTCAAAAAGCACAGTGGTGACACATACAATCTCAAACGTAATCATGAGTACTATTACCAAGTTATAGGGTAGATGGGAATAACTGAGATGCCATGGTGTGACTTTTTTGTGAAATGTGACAATGACTACCACCTGGAACGCATTACATTTGATGCAGAAATGTGGAAAAACATTAAATCTAAACTAGATTGGTTCTTTTTCGAGCATTTCCTACTAGCCCTGTGCAGTTAGACATCACTAACAAAAAACTAATTGCATACCCATTTCAGTGACCAGAGTGCTCTCCTCTGTAGTGGTATCCTCCATTAATGATTCTGTTGCCATGTAGTACCCATGTCTTGTAGATCACACCCGACACTGTTAATATGATACACATTTAATATTTCCAAAATAATATGTTTAGCAGGCTATATAACATCTGATGTGAATGTAATTTGTAATGTCATATATACAGAATTAAAAAAAATATTGCATATTGTTATTATTCGTTTTTTCTTTGTATAAATGACCAAAGGAGAATCACCTGATGTTTTTAGTATTATCTGGCATCCTGTCAACTGGTAGTATTTTCCTTGGTGGCACTGACAAGGGTCGCAACTTTGGTGGACGCCTCGCAGGTGTAACGTTACTATAGTCATATGTCAATGCAGGCAGAGGATCAGGGTGAGCGGTTGTCGGCCGACCGTCAACGAAGTGCTGGGTTTTAATGACAGAGGAATGGGCTCTTAGTCATCCTAAATTACGTCTTAAGTATCTTAAAAGGAAATTCATACAGTACAGACACAGACAAACGGCAGAAATGTCAGGCAAAACTTATTTGGGCAAGTTAGCTAACTTAACGTAGATACGTTTAGCTTTTAACAATACATTTCTCCGGTGACGACAAATTGTAACAAATGTTCAAAAAAAAGACTGTGCCACAGTTAAAAAACTGCAGTGAGTATAATGTGGTTATGTTACCTTTGAACACACAGATGTGTTTGGCTGTGGAATGATTTCTCAGCTTGTCCAAACTCAGTTGATAGTGAGGCCGTCTACACAAAAGTATCCATTTCATACACCTCTCCAGGTTACTGACAGGTTTAGGGAACGGGTGAAACTGTACATTGCCCATTCTTTCTGGGTACCTGTTGTCTGTGTTGCAAGTCCCATATGAACACCGTTTCACCATTATCTTATTTAATCGCCGTTGCTAGTCAACTACGCCTTGTTTATCGGACTTGTTTGTTTGTCGGACAAAATGGCGGATAGTCACGGGGGCACAAAATATCGGCGCTATGATTGGTTAGATCGCCTGTCAATCAAGCTCCACGCGAAGGGTGAATTGCATGACGTTTTGTTGAGTCGGTTTACAAACGTAAAATATCTGTGCTGAATTAAGTAAAAATTTACAATAAAATAAAATCTTCTAAAAGTAGTTATTAAAACATCCAATACGTTTTCTTTAAATGGCGTTGGAATACAGAGCTTCAGTAAAACACTAAAATTAATTAAAAAACACTAAAATTAATTAAAAAACAAAAAAAGACTCTTAACTCTACGGTTATTGCTTCAGCAAAACAAACAAATTTAACTTGTTACACCAAAAACACTAACTTGCAAACCTCAAAGCAGAAACACAGTCTCAAGCTCTTTAAAGATATTGTGGGTGGCTCTTAAAAGAGCCTTTGTGTTGTGTTGAGCTCGCTCTACTTTGAGCTGGTGTATTTGGTCACAGCCTTTGTGCCCTCAGACACGGCGTGTTTGGCCAGCTCTCCGGGCAGCAGCAGACGCACGGCGGTCTGGATCTCTCTCGATGTGATGGTGGACCGCTTGTTGTAGTGAGCGAGACGAGACGCTTCACCGGCGATGCGCTCGAAGATGTCGTTGACGAAAGAGTTCATGATCCCCATCGCCTTGGAGGAGATCCCGGTGTCGGGATGAACCTGCTTCAGGACTTTGTACACGTAGATCGCGTAGCTCTCCTTCCTGGACTTTCTGCGCTTCTTTCCGCCCTTGCCGGCGGGTTTAGTGACGGCCTTCTTCGAACCCTTCTTGGGTGCGGACTTCGCTGGTTCAGGCATGACGCTTTGCTCAGTGATATTCAAGAAACAATAACGTTGTGTTACTGTAGGCGTCTTTTATTCACTGCTCTATGCTAATTTCAAAAGGGCAGAACGGAATTCTGTCATTGTGAATCTTCAACCCATATAATGATTTCATTGGCCACATTAAACGTGCATTGACTTGTAGGCGAACCAATCAGAAGCTTTAAAATGTTAATCACGCCCATCAACAACTACCATCCCCCACATCCGACTCGTTCTTTTGTTTTCATTTAGTTTTGTCCTCTTGTTTCTTTTGTTTATCTCGTACTGTCTTCTTCTCTTATTTGTGATTATGTGTTATTTTTTGGTAATGCTCTTTTCCCATACATACTCTTCATATCTGTCTGGGTTTCTTCTCATTACTTCTCTGTATTTCTGTCATCTTATTGTAGATTAATTTGGTATCATCTAGGGTTGCAAAAATTACATGTTTATATTTAGTTTACATTAGACTTAATATTTGCAATATACACTGATCAGCCACAGCATTAAAACCACCTGCCTAATATCATGTAGGTCTCCCTCATGCTGGTAAACAGCTCTGGTATAAGGACCCCACAAGATCTCTGAATGTGGTATCAGGTTGCGAGGTGGGACCTCAATGGATCAGATTTTTGGAAAAATGGAAGAAAATATGCCCCTAGACCCTCAAAAGGAATTTCGAGGCCGAGGCAACGCCTAGAACTCCTTGTCGTGTTCCTTAAACCCTTCCTGATCCTTTTATTTTTGTGTGTGTGTGGCATGGAGCATTATCCTGCGGACACAAGCCACTGCCATCAGGGAACACCATTGGTCTGCAACAATCTTCAGGTAGGTGGTACATGTCGAAGTATCATCCACATGAATGCCAGGACCCAAAGTTTCCCAGCAAAATATTACCCTCCCTGAGCATCACACTCCCTCCACCGGCGACCGGCCTGCCGGCGACCGGCCTGCCTTCATCCCATAGTGCATCCCACTGCTCTCTCTTGGTCGAGTTGTCCAGTTCTGGCACTCACATGCCCATTGAAGGCACTTTCGATGTGGACAGGGGTAATCATAAGCACTTTGTCTGTTCTGCTAATAAGCAGTAAATAAGCAGTGTTCTGCATGTATTCAACAGTAATATAAATTCATTTTTAAAATGTAGTTAAAAATACACATTTAGCCTAAACAGTATAAATTCATTTTTAAAATGTAGTTAAAAATACACATTTAGCCTATTAAGCTGAATGGTATACGGATGCACAATAAATAGCCTACTGAAGAAAAGATGATCTTTATATTATTTTTCTGAATCTTGTGAGTGACCTAACCCTTGTTTTGTGTTGAAAACCCTATAACACTTGTGGAGTTCCCAGTCGAAAATGACAGGTCTACAAAAAATAGCATGTAAATCACTTGTTATTATTACTAAATATTGGATTCAATCTTTTGGTCAACTTGTTTTCTTTAAATTATGACTGTTTTTATATATTTTTGAACTGATTAATAGGCCTCATTTATCTGAGAGTAGGCATCTCAGTTTTTGAGTGAAAAAAGCATTATTTGTGAATAATTTTGGAAATATTAAATAAAATGTGAAAAAAATTGCACTGTTTAACACACTAGTCTACTTTAATGTTTAAGTTGGCACAGAGTCACACACACAAACTGGCTTTAGTCTGCAGTAACACTGCTTCAAAATAATCTTTATTTCATGTTCTGTTTCATCACAGTTTTCAGACAAAATATTATGATATTGTGTTTTGGGACTTTGATGTTCTCACAAAATGTACAAATATAGATGTTATAGGACACAGACACATTTAAATGCCTCACAGTGCCTTGCTTGTCATTTATTTTTGTGGCAGCGCAATGGCGAAGAAGCTCTTGTTCTGAAGCTCTCTGCTCATGTTCTTGAACAGATCATTGATCAAGATACTAGTGAGGAGGAGGCAATGCTGTGCAGACATAAGTGAACATGAACATGATCAAGATGCTCCTGAACACTAACTGTTTCTCTTTTTTTCATTCTTCCCCATTCACTTTGAAGGGGGGGTCATTTTTGACTGGGAACACCACAAGTGTCACTCTGTGCCATTTTGTACAACATAAAAAAAAAGCATTTCAGAAAAAAAAACACCCTGATTAAACATTAAAGCACACTAGTGTGATAAACAGTGCAATTCTTATTCATATTGTATTTAATATTGTGAAAGTTATTCATAAATAATGCTTTTTTCACTCAAAGAATGAGGTGCATACTCTCAGATAAATCAGATCTAAGATTAATCAGATGCAAAAATAAATACCAAAAAGGTCCTAAATGAAAGACAAGTTGACAAAAAGATGGAATCCAATATTTGATAATATAGCATAATGAGAGATGTATAAGCATTTTTGAATGGGAACACCACAAGTATGACTCTGTGCCATCTATTGCAAAACTAAAGCATTTCAAAGCAAACTTCCGTATTAAACATTAAAGGAGAGTAGTGCAATAAACAGTGCACATTTTTCCAAAATTTTATTTAAAATTATGAAAATCGTTAATCAATAATGATATTTTCACTCAAAATTAGTTGCCTGCTCACAGATAAATGAGGCCTACATTTAATCAGATGCAAAAGGAAATTCAAAAACAGTCCCAAAAGAAAACAAGTTGCCAAAAACATTGAATCCAAGATTTGGTGGATATTCATAAGCTATTTTTTTGTATGCCAGTCAAACTGGTAAGACCACAAATGTGTAACAGGTCATAAATTATCAGTAAACAAAAAAAAACAAAAAAACTACAACTTTAAGATGGTGTAAAGTAATATGTATATGAAATACATTTGAAATGTCATATTGTAAAAGTTAATTTTGAATTAAGAAAAAAAAAAAAAAAAGCAAACTACATTCGTCTAATGGAAAACAAAGTGAAAATCATCTTTCATAGAGACATAGAGATGGCTCTTAAAAGAACCTTTGGGGTTTGTATGACTACTGTAGATTTAAGCGCGCTCTCCGCGGATGCGGCGGGCCAGCTGGATGTCTTTGGGCATGATGGTGACTCTCTTGGCGTGGATGGCGCACAAGTTGGTGTCCTCAAACAGACCCACCAAATAAGCCTCGCTCGCCTCCTGTAGGGCCATGACAGCCGAACTCTGGAAGCGCAGATCCGTCTTGAAATCTTGGGCGATTTCTCTCACCAGACGCTGGAAGGGCAGTTTACGAATCAACAGTTCAGTGGATTTCTGATAACGGCGAATCTCTCTCAGCGCCACGGTACCGGGCCTGTAGCGATGAGGCTTCTTAACGCCACCGGTAGCGGGTGCGCTCTTACGGGCGGCTTTAGTAGCCAGCTGTTTCCTAGGGGCTTTTCCTCCGGTGGACTTACGAGCGGTCTGCTTAGTTCTCGCCATTGTTTCAAAGGAGTTTAGTTTCTACTTTGACCTGAACAAAGGAATGAATGATTAGTTCACTGGAACACAGCGCGTATTTAAGCCTAGGGCTGCTGTGCCCTCATTGGATGGCTTTGCTTCAGAGGCATTCGATTGGTTATTGTCTGGTGTCTGTAAATGACAGTTGGCCAATGGCTGTTCGCCTCCTGTTTTCAAACAAGACACGACAGTTTGTGGTTCCCTCCCAAACACAATTTGTTTCCCTTTGAAAAAAGAATTGGCAAAATCAGTTTTATTTTTGTACAGTAAAAACGCGTGAGGGATTTTTTTAAAAATATTATTGAAATTGTAGATTTGGACTTGTGGAATGTACATATACGTAATCGTCACGTTGTTTCATTTATTTGTATTTATATCAATATATCAGTTTAAATCTCTTTAGCCATGCACTTTCATAATACATTAAATCATTACAAATAGTGCAGTGAGACTTGATAACAATACAACATATTACTCATTGAAATTATCTAGGGACATGCATTTATAGTCAGATTTTAAGAATACAAATTACGTAGAGAAACACAGTAATGAATATGATCTCTAATCTTCAACCTGTGGCACTATTATAGATTTTAATTTTGTATAGTACAACTGTCAAGTCATTGGCTCTCTTCACTTATTACCAAACTTTAACAGAAATTCTAATGAAAATCGGACAAATGAAATCACTCTTTATTAGAGAAAATGTGTGGCTCTTAAAAGAGCCTTTGATTTGAAGAGAAGTTTCCGTCAGTTTACTTGCCCTTCGCGGGCTTCTCAGTCTTCTTGGGCAGCAGCACGGCCTGAATGTTGGGCAACACACCACCCTGAGCGATGGTCACGCCACCCAGAAGCTTGTTCAACTCCTCGTCGTTACGCACCGCCAACTGCAGGTGTCGAGGGATGATGCGGGTCTTCTTGTTGTCCCGGGCGGCGTTTCCAGCCAACTCCAGGATCTCAGCGGTCAGATACTCGAGCACAGCGGCCAAATACACCGGAGCTCCGGCACCGACGCGCTGGGCATAGTTGCCTTTGCGGAGAAGTCTGTGAACACGGCCGACGGGGAACTGCAGTCCCGCCCTGGAAGAGCGACTCTTCGCCTTAGCGCGAGCCTTTCCCCCGGTTTTACCTCTTCCACTCATTATAGCCTATAGTTCGTTGTTGTTGATTTTCTATTAGAGAAAGTAATACTATCGACAGCTGTGTTCTGACTTTAAAAAGAAAGTTCACTAGTGTCCTATTGGCTGGTGTCTGAACACATCATCGAGCCAATCAGTGAACTTCCCTCCAAACCCAGCCCCCTTTCTACTATTCTCAAGTGTTTGCTACTTTTAATGTATTTCTTAAAAAATTTTAATACGTCGTTCATTTCTTCAGTATCTTAATTGTCACTGTTTCTATATATTTTTTTAATTCAGTATGTGCATTTTATGACCGTATAAAGCATGTTGAATTACCATTTTTCACTTTACTGTCTGGTTTAAAGCATAGTAGCCTAAATTAAAGTCGCTTTTGAAACAAAGTTCACTGGTATGAACATATAAACGTCTACTCACAGATAAAGATTTAATCAAGAATGTTTAAATTGTAAATTTAAATTACCTGTATGACGTCTCAAATTAAACCAGGGTTAGGACATTAGTTCAATTAAGAAATATAAGTAGCATTTATAATCGTTCATTAGGGAGGGAAAAAAACATTAGGCATATTTGTGCATCTTGAGATAAAACAATGACACTGACATATTCTAAGATAGGCTATCTTAGTGCAAGTTGCTTTCAGTTAAAAAGGCTAAAACATGCATTTAGTTTGGGACTAGGCTTAAGTCTTCATTGTCTGTGAATCTGGGGATACATGTATGTGCACATGAACATTAAGGGCCCATTATTTTGTCTTCGCGGTAACAATTACACTTTCATTGAACAGATGACTGTTGAAATCATACTCTTTACTATGAATTAGTGGGTGGCTCTTAAAAGAGCCTTTTTGTATAATTAAAAAAAAAACAAGGGAAAAGAGAGCTTATTTCTTTTTGGCTGCTGTCTTTTTAGGTTTGGCGGCTTTAGGTTTCGCCGTTTTGGGTTTTGCAGCCTTTGTCTTTTTCGGGCTTTTGGCTGCTTTCTTAGGAGTCGCTGGTTTCTTTGTCTTCTTGGGGCTCTTCGTTGCCTTTTTAGCGGCGGGTTTCTTCACCTTCTTCGGAGATTTCTTAGCGACGGGCTTCTTTGCTGCTGCAGTTTTGGGTTTCTTAGCGGCAGCGGGTTTCTTGGCTGCGGGCTTCTTGGCTTTAAGAGCCGCTTTCTTGGCGGGTTTAGTCTTGGTCTCGCTCTGTTTCTTGTTGAGCTTGAAGGAGCCCGAGGCGCCGGTTCCTTTAGTCTGGACCAGGATGTCATTAGTAACGAGACTCTTGACGGCGGTCTTGACGCGGGAGTTGTTCTTCTCCACATCGTATCCACCGGCAGCGAGCGCTTTCTTCAGGGCGGCGAGGGACACACCGCTCCTCTCTTTAGATGCGGACACAGCCTTAACGATCAGCTCGCGGACGCCTGGACCTGCTTTCTTGCTTTTGGCGGCTGATTTCTTCTTGGCCGCTTTGGTCGCGGATGCTGGAGCGGTTTCTGCCATGATTTTTCTGAATGAATCTGGACTCAAACAATCTGACTGATCAACAATGAGCCGCTGTGCATTTAACCGAGGCATGAGAACCGCGTAGACTCAACCAGCTCTGTTCTGTGTCTGCTCCTCCACTAACGCCTTTGCTTGTGTTTTCTTCTTTCATATTTGGAATAAAACTGGAGTTGTAAAATAGTTTAGTAGAGTAAAAATAACGTACACATCGAATAGAGAGATTGAACTTTAATTGAAGACTAAAACACGCGACAAGTGAACATTTATTTTAACATCTTTGGATCAAATCCAAAGCGTGCACCGTTAATGTACAAGGCTGCGTGTATATTTAATGTAATTTTGTGTATTAACAGTGGTAATCGGTGCAGTGTGTCATCCTGGCTTTGAACTAGCACTTTGACAATGGCTTTAATGTAAGGACGTTGGCTGAGGGACTTGTGGAGTGTTTCATTCAGAGGTTGTTTTGTGCATCTTGAAACACACACATGCACATTTGTCTGTGTGTGTGACTCTCATGTCTGATTATTATCTGCAGTTACTTTTACTTCTGACATATCTCACTGCTTAGAATACCAGAACGAAGCTCAAACTGGTCAAACAAAAAAAGGCTGTTTGCCATAGCCTATCATTTTTTTAAAAAATAAATTGTACACTGCTAAAACTGCATGACCTGAGGTTATTATTCATACTTTGTGATTTTATTATCTGACGGGTTGCAATATACAAGCATGATTTCATACTGAGTGGGTTTGAGGTTCTTGTTTAGTAATTTAGGGCAAATAAAATGATGTGCATGCAGTGGATTGAAATTCAGATGACAGTCACATGAACCGTTTACAGACTCTGATATTGCTCCAAAAAGGCAAAAGCTCATTACCGTTTAAAATGTTTTCAAAAGATGGTGCAATGGTTCAACTGAATTACTGAACACATGAGTTAAACTGACAGTCTCTTAAAGACACATTATTATTATTATTCTATATTATTCTCCTGTTCTTTTTGCAGTGTTTTGTTCTTTGCATTTTTGTTTTCAAATATTGTTGTAAAGAAAAAAATCCACATTTAAACTACATGTTCGATTTTTTTTTTTTTTTTTTTCTTCTATTGAGCATAATAGAGGTTCGGACAAAAATCAGAAAAAAATTAAAAAACAGAAGCAGCGGATGGTTTGAAAATTATATCAAGTCAACCTGCCATGTTTGACATTTCCAAATCGAGAGGCAAGTGTGCACAGCATTTTAAGAACGCACCTTCTAGGTCATCTCCAGGTTACTGATAAAATGTGCTTCAGCAAACTGAACAGCAGTCAAGAACAGCTGGTATATAATTCTATAACTCAAAAAGTATAGCATTATGCTAGCAACACCAAGGTCATGGTTTCGATTACCATGGAATGCTTGAACTTATATAAAAAAAAATTATGCAATGTAAGCTGCTTCAGATAAAATCATCTGCCAAATTAACAACCATCTACTTTGCCTGAAGTGAACCAAACTGACCCAAACAGATTGTGTGCAGATTTATTTAAAATAAAAGAACAAATCAAGTTGCATAGTAAAACAAATCAAGACTCAAGGTTAACTCAGGTAATAATACAGACAAAATTCAAACATGTTACACCAGACAATTGCTGTGCATTTGCCAGTGTCTTAGAATAAAGGAAAACAGAGTTCTGTAGGACAGCGCACAATCCCATATTTTGTTCTCTTCCACAGCTCATATGGCCAAATACACAAAAAATTATGTCAAAAAGCCAGTCTTGGTGAGTATTCATGTGTTAAGTGAACAGACTGTTGAGAAAGAAAACGAGTGTGTATCAGTATACTGGATCCATGCATTATAGGTCTTAAAGTGACAGCAGCCTATAAACCTGCTATATCACACTTTTCTGCATTATTGAGTAGCCCTGGTGGACTCGTAGAACAAATGCACACACAAACCTGAGATACTGTATTGCTTGTTATTTGTTAATAAACTGACAGAGCATTCAACAAAATCAACAGTCACACTGAAAGAAAGGAGATCTCACCATGAACTCTATAGCATTTGACAGCAATTATGATGGACACGAGCAAAAACATGAAGACTGCCTGTAGAAAACTGAGAAGTTTAGGGACTGAGAATGAAGCTCCAGGAAAAACAAACTGACAAAGTTATACAAGCAAGCAAACATGAAACCATTGCACTCGTATGCATATACAAATATGCGCTGATGAATTTTCACCTTTTACAGAGATCCAGCTGTGGAGTGACTGTCCCTTATCAATATCCTATCAAGTCACTCATAGGTTCTCACACTCCAGTAATATTTCTGTGAATTGAATTAATCTTGCACTTGTTCATAGTTTTTGTATTATGTCTGAATATATTCAGTTGAATTTTGCCTATACAAATTGCCTTATCTGACCGTGTTTATGTCCAAACTCAATGCCTCATATTATGGTCTTATTATATTATTTATAAAGATTGTAAAATGTCAGAGATGACAGGTTTATGATATACAACTTTGTAAACAGTATACAAAATGTATTAACAATATTGTTAAATGTCACCAAAATAAACATGAGAAAAAGAGTTCCTCATATTATTGTTTATTGTTTTTTAATTATTATTATTTTAATTTGAAAAGAAATAATCTGGATTGAATTGACAGATGGGGGAAAAACTCGCTTCTAATAATAATAAAAAAAAACGCTTAGATTTCGGGGAAGAATACAATCCTTTTTTAACCTTTTGGCTTCCCGTACATTCAGTTGTGCTTCTTGCTCGTATTCAATTCTGATGGTACGTATGGTAACTGGGCAACTACGCATGATTTGTAGTATGATTGCGTAAAGGGAACAGGAACACCCATGGGAACACCGGTCGCGTGCAGTCTCCTCGGAGGTGTTTTTTTCCCCTCGGAAGGGCAACGTGAGTCGAGAAGGGCATATGGGCAGTTGCCCGGACAACCTGAGCAACCCCCCTGTGCACGTCCCTGAGTAGTAGAAACCCTCATGTGACTTTGAGACAGTAGTGATGCTCATCTCTCCTGTCGTCTGATTCTGGATCAGTGATTCGTCTTTATAGAAATCAGCGCTGAGGATCGAGGAGTTTGTAGATCGATGTAAACAGTGTAGAGTCAGAGTCTCTCCCTCAATCACAGGATCAACAGAACTCTCCAGAATCACCTCACCGTCTACAAACACAAGATATGTGTGTAAGCTGTAAAATTGTCAACTATATTTGATATGCTGATAAAAACCAACAAACAAACAAATGCATTATTTTTTAATTCTTTGGTAAACAAAAGAGAAACAAAATGCACTCATATAAAATAATTTGCATATAGCGAGCAAAGCATATAGTGTAAAAACACAATATGCATTAAAAAAAAAAACACTTTATAAAATAGATAGTTTCAGTCCTTGATTCTGATTGGCTGAGCTGTGTCCAAAGCCATTGCAAATTACACTACAAACATAAATAAATAAAATAAATATTTTTATGGACTAAGCCATAAAAAGGGTGTTCTGCGTCTTGCCTAACAATGTCCCTTATAGCTGTTCTAAATTCACTGTTAACCACGGCTTGTTGCTTTACTCTATAACACCTCAAGAACTGCACACAAAAAAGAGGCAAAAGAACAAATCAAAACCAATAGCTTAAACTAAAATTAAAATGAAAACTGAATGAAAATAAAATCTAATGCAAAACATAAATAAATACTGTACATAATATTAAAATAGCACTGCACTGTGAAATACCACTGCAAAACATGCACAATCAAATAGAAATAATTCCAAAAAACAAACAATTATTGAGATTAAATCCAAGAATGTCCGTTTTAAAAAATATGTGTTGTAAGATTTAGAACAAATAGAAGCAAAAATGAACAAAACTAAAGACAAACAGTTTCAGTTTTAGTTTCAGTGTGAAGTGGCAGCAGTTACAATTCATCCATACACAACAATTAGTGTCAGTAAAGTACAAGATAACTTGGCTAACAGTCTGCGAAACAAAAAATGTACTGAACAGACCTTTAAAGGGTTAGGTGGTTTACCAACACGTGGAAACCTAATTTTCGGATAAAACTAACATGCACAATTTTGTTTAGATGCCCTTTACATCTCACATAACATTTACCCACAGTGCATCACTGTATTGTGTGTAATAGACTGGTTTCCCTCTTCCAGCTCTACACCAGTACTGGCCTCCATCAGACACTGAATCAATCTTCAGGCTGTAGGAGTGTGTTTTCTTCTTCTCTGTCTCAGGGTTCAGTGTGTGTTTGTAACAGTAAAAGTCCCAGTATCCAGTGGACGGATCCATGCGACAGGTCAAAGTCACTGTGTTTCCAGTCAGTGCCGCTCCTGCAGGATCTGATGTGAGTTCAGGCTTCGGCTTTAGATCTGGAGGAGAACAACAACAGATTCAGATCCTGAAGAGTCAGAGTTCATCTGCTGCTGCTGGATGTTTATCACAGTATTTACTCACCACCATTAACAGAGAGATTAACTCGGATACTCTCCTGTGAAGATGATGGTCTTCTTCCATCTCTCTGTCCTTTACACCAGTACTGACCCTGATCAGACTCAGTAGCTCCTCGGATCGTGTAGCTCTCCTTCCTGGACTTTCTGCACTGCTTTCCGTCCTTGCCGGCGGTTTTAGTGACGGCCTTCTTCGAGTCTTTCTGTGCGGACTTCACTGATTCAGGCATGATGCTTCGCTCAGTGATACTCAAATAACAATAAAGCTTTTTATCATTATAATCATAAAGGTTTTTATCATAGACTGTAAAAAAAAAAGTCTTCATGCTCTGCCCTATGCTAATTTTAAAAGGGAAGAATGGGCCTCTGTGCGTGTTAGTCTTCGTGGACCAACACACCTCTTGCGTTTCGTTTGGTCACACCACAAGGTGTCACTGTGGCCTCAAAGCTTCAGCACTGCCAGCAATGTCTGAGGTAAAACATGGTCCCCTCATCAGGTATGGAGGACAAAACCTGCAACAACAAAAATAAATAAATATACAAATAAAATCCACTAAATTCTACATAAATAATATAGATACAAATAAATGTGCAAATAAATAAATAAATAAATAAATCCACATATTCCATCAAACATACATTTATATAAATTATTAAATGTGTGAGGAAATAATTAAATAAATAAAAAAAAAAGAATTTTGGAGGAAATAAAAAAAATGTTAAAGAAAATGCTAAACTATACGTTGTCCTTTTTCCTTTTAACTGTTTATTCACTTTTGAATATAGCTTCCTATTTATTTTCCTTGCCTCAACATGCTAATGAAGAGGGTTTCAACCATAGACATAATAAGGTGTCAACCTCAATAGCCATCAGCCAATGGTGGCATACAGACCGCCTTCTGATGTTTGATTGACACTTCCTCATTAGCATGTTGTGCCAAGGGAAAATAAAAGTTACATTAAAAAATGAATAAACTGTTAAAGGGAAAAACAATATCAACTTTCAGTTTACCATTTCCTTCTGTAGACGTCTGACAGAAATAAAGTCCTTAAAATAAATTAAATAAATAAATAAAAGCCCTTGCCGGCGGGTTTAGTGACGGCCTTCTTCGAGCCCTTCTTAGGTGCGGACTTCGCTGGTTAGGGCATAATGATGATTACATCAGAGTGCTGTCATCGTGACTTTTAAAAGAAAGCGTGCCAGTCTCCTATTGGCTGAAGTCTGAATACATCATCAAGCCAATCAGTGATCTTCCCTTCAAACTCCAAACACACTTTCTGCTACTGAGACCTCACACGTCACGCAGTAGCAGCCTACTATTTACCATAGGCCTTTTAATGTATAGTTGCAAAACGTTTTCATTTACTTTAATTTATTTTATTTCTTAATGTTTTATATTTATGTTCATCTTTATAACAGAACGATTTGAATTACCATTGTGTATATACCATGCTATATTAAGAAATTGACTTTTCAGTACTTTATTCTGCAATAGGCTACTATAATACTTATGTGTGACTAAAATATAAACAAATCAAGCTTGAAGCAGAATAGTATTATAGTTTACTGGAATAGATAATTTAACATGTATGCAGACAGATACTTCGGATTAAGTTATAAATTATTCTCATTTTCATATCAGTATTAATATAGAAATGTATTCACACAATAACATAAAGGGCCCATTATTCTGGCAACATTTCAGAAAGCCAATTTGCAATCAGTTATAGACCCAATCATTCTGGGGCCGCTCATAAACCATGAGTTCACTAATGGGACCAACACCCAAAAATAGAGACTCCGCAGGCAGAATTCCTCAAAATATACTGTTGTAGAAATTTTAATAGTCATTGATCCCTAACAGATATCATAAGAGAGAGAACCTATTCAATGTATAAAAATATATGTGTGTACGTGCTTGTGCGTGACATTTCAGGAACATATGGGACAGGACCTCTGACCTTAGGGACAGTCAGTTTTTGCCAGCTTATTTCAGTACCAGTTTGTGTCTTTAAGTAGAAACTGAACAGCAGTAAGGACCTTATCTGGGTGGGTGAAAGGTACAGCGGGTGAGGAGGAACCTTGAAAAGAGTATAAAGGCTGTCTCATATCTTCCTGTTGTGTGTCACTCTCTTGCACAGCGTAACTTCTGTGTACTAGACTGGGCCTAATCTTGCAAGAATAAATACTTTCCTTTTTATTAATTTGACTCTGATTGTCTCTTACGCAGTGATGATGTTTAACAGGATTTTTGCCACAACAATACCGAGTACAATAGAAAACTACACATAATGTCTGCAGAGCAGGACCCATTATAATTAAAATGAAAAATGAACCATTCAAAAGAATGTCCATCTAAAAGTGATACTAAGACCCTGCATCACAAAGCTCTGTATCTGACCGCATAGAAGACCCGCAATCACAACTTAACAAATGTCAAACATGTTAAACCCTAAAACAAAACCTCAATCACAGCATATCAAATTATTAATACATGCACAAAAAAATATAAACAGAAACAACAACTTAAAGTAAATTAGAATGTTTTCTGTCCCTAAACAGAGAATAAATTGTGAGTTTGAGTTTCTTGTTTAAATCTGTTTGTTATTTTCTGCAGAGTTTTAGCTCTGCTGAAGCTGTTGGTTCCTCGTCACATGTGGTTTTACACGTCCGAGGCCTGTTGTCACTTTGCTGTTTGTTTTGTATCCAGGAACATTGTAACCACATGTTTTAACGTACAGTAACAGGTTCTGTCCTGATGCTGAGTTTGAGATTTTGGGGTCAATCTTCATCAGCTCCTGTACATCCACTTCATATATGGATATTTGAACACTTTCTCCAGTAACCGGGAAATAAACATTTACATTTTACATGTAAACCATATTTTATCCAAATAGTTATTGTATGTTTTCTTTTTATTGTCTGTTTAAATGTTATTTAATTTATCTACAACAAGTATGTGTATTCAAATAGTGGATGTATCATTCAGACATTAATCTGGAATGGTACCAGTTTTGAACAGCTTTAGATGTATAGAGATACTTAGTTCAAAATGAGACCTCTTTTTTTTCAGTTTCTGCCAACAAGGCGTTATGATTTCAGCTCTTTTTCAGCTGTGGTATATCAGTTTTGACCAATTTTGACCAACTTTATGTTTGTGTTTTCTGTACTGACAACACTAGGGTTTTTACCACTAATATGAGCTTGCTGTTCATCTGAATATCATATATATATATGTGTGTGTGTGTGTGTGTGTGTGTAATATGTACAATAGAAGACATTTACCAGAAAACATAGTCCAAATCAAATGAATTCGACAGTAAACATAAACCTTAAATGAAAATTCCACGTGTTTCAAAGCGTAGAGAGTATAGAGGTTGGCTGGAAACACAAGGCTGGGATCGGATATACGGACAAAAAACAAAATAAAACATCAAATGCCCCTTAATCCAATCCTGTTTACAACAACCATAAAAGCTACAAGCAAAGCTAATTCAGGCCCGAGATGAAATGAGATCAGGCTGACCAGTGGCCTAACAATCCATCCATAATGTTTGCTTCTGCTTTAAATCACAATACTCTAATTTAGTGGAACAAAACTACATGTTGTAAAACAATAAATAAAATGATTGATATTCACTTAGCTCGCCCAGATAATGTCTGTGCAAAAACAAACAAGGAAGAGCTATCGGACAGAACGCTTCAATGCATAAGACAAAACCCGAGCTGTGTCCCAATTCAGAGGCTGCGTCCTTCAAAGCCCGATTGTGTCAAAGCGGTGCGACGAAGGCCGTTTCAATTCGAAGGCTTCTACGAATCATGCCTCCAAATGTGTCCCTCATTTCCTGTGAAATGAAGGATACAACAGACGGACTGTGTCCCAATTCAAGTGCTGCATCCTTTGAAGGACTCGGACTTCAAAGGCCGCTCATTGTAACAGGTGTGCAGTGAATTCTGGGGTGGGAAAGGCTAATGATGGGACGGCTGAGAGCGGGGCTCCGATGCTCCAATGCAGTTTTCAAAGCTGTTGTATCACTTCACTATCACTTCACTGATACTTGTATCGAAACGACAATACCACGTGATTGATGACCTTTTAAGCTTCGAACGCCATGCAGTATCGGTAGGTCGGGAATGCTGGTTTGAAAATAATTGGCGTTTCGCGACCTCATCTGATGATGCATAAAAACGGAAATGATTATCGAGGAGGCATTATTTAAATGATTTAACACTATACTTCCCTATAACAAAAATTATATTTTTTAAAAAACCGAACACCCAAAATATTTTTTCAATTACAATTACTATAATTATGATCACATACTTGTATATACAATTTTTATCATTGATCAATATGTGAATGAGTTTATGTGAATGAGTCTCAGTGGCACAAATTAATTTCGATGAGATTAGATAGAACTGTATTGATGGACTTCCGAAGCTTTGTTTGGTCACTGCGATGATTTGTTCAATACCATCAGATGTCACGCAGACACACACACACACACACACACACACACACGCACGCACGCGCACGCACGCACGCACGCACGCACACACACACACACACACAGACACACACACCAGCTATAGGAGGAGAGTAGAGAGGGTTATAGAGCCGATTCAGTGGATGGGATTATTGTGAGGCCATGATTGATAAAGGCCAATGGGTGGAATGAGGTCAGGACACCAGGGTTACACCCCTACTCTTTACGAGAAGTGCCATGGGATTTTTAATGACCACAGAGAGTCAGGATCTCGATTTAACGTCTCATTCATAGGACGTGCTCTTTGACAGTATAGTGTCCCCATCACTAAACTGGGGCATTGCTGCTAAAACTAGCAGCAACCTGGTTTTCTCAGGAGTCTCCCATCCAGGTACTGACCAGACTCAACCCTGCTGAGCTTCAGTGGGAAACCAGTCTTGGGCCACAGGGTGATGTGGATGCTGGGTTCATTGTTGCTGCTGTGATGCAATCGGCCTTCGAAGGATGCAGCTTTTGAATTGGCTGTGCCGAGATCTCTTCTTCTTCAGTTTTATGGCGGTTAGCACCAACGTTAAGGTGTATTATTGCCACCTACTTTGTTGGAATTATATTCTTAAAATGTTGTTCTTCCACTCCCACCTTTCAAAGTTCCCTCTGTTTCTCGTTCATAAGAATACTAATGAGAGACAAATAACATTTGACTCTTCCATTCCACAGTGCTCACATAATCCTGTTTGGATGTTTATTTATTAGTTTTAAAGTTGTAGGCTTGGTATGCCCAGCCCTTAATCTTGTTAAAATATTTTCCTCTTTGGTGCTTCTTTTAGCTATCCTCACTACTCCTACTTATTATTGTATTTCATAAAGTTGACTTATCCTACTGTGTTTCCTGTATCCAATTTTTGTTGTCACTCTTTAGTCGTTTAAGTTTTAGTTATTCCTTTTGGTTCATATTTACTAATTGATATATTCATGATCTCCTTTTCCAAAGCCTATCTCGACGTCTCCTTTTGAGCGCCTCTAAATCCCGGACAGGCCATGTCCTCCAAAAGCACCTCACCGGCTATATGTATATATATATATATATATATATATATATATATATATATATATATATATATATATATATATATATATATATATATATATATATATATATTTATCTACAGATGTTTAATAACTAAAAAATGATGATAAAACATTGACAGCCCTATGGATATAAACGGCCTTAATGTTCTCAAAGCGAGTTCTGCAGGCGTTTCTCTCAGGTGGTGTGGTGGTTTGTAAGCGTAGCTTATAGAGGAAGTCAAAGCATTTGTTGTTTCTAAAAGTAGCCGTTCTTGTACAGTGGGCCTACATTTTTGGAGGCCATTTGTGGTAGAAAATGAAAATACAGTCACAGCAAATCACCTCATTTACAGAGGCTTCTTTCAGCTCATCATTGAAGATGTATTGTTTACTTTAGCAGCCGATTGTAGAGAGAATATGATAGAGAGTGTCTTTAGTTTAAGAGCCCTAATAGAGTTGAGCTGATAGTTGTGGTTTGACTTCTGCTCTGTTTCTGTCCTGTGTGTATAAGAGGAGAGGAAATATGTATGCCTTTTCTGCATCTTTAGTTTCATAAACCTCAAAATATCACCATAAGAGCATAGATTCACAGTAAAATAACGTGCCTGTCCTCTTCATCGACTTCCCCATCAAATCCATCTGTTTGTGTTCAGGAAGGCCTGAATGAAGCACGTCTCGTTTCTAAAAGTAGTCACTTTCATGGTGCTACGCTCCTTTTAGAGAAGAAATGAACATGTTTAAAAACCTGTTGTGGCTGATCATCAGTCCATCTGACCTGAATCAAAACCACTTTATCTGTGTCACTTTGTGTGACTGTATTATTCACTTTCATTTGTAGGCGGTGTTCATTGTGTTCTCTGAAATTTTGAAAGTAGTAAAATAATTGAAATGTCTTAAATGTATCTCTTTGTTTACTTTCTCATGCATTGAAACAGCAACAATCACACTGGGCTTGAAATGTTGACAAATCGCTGCAAGTCTTCTGTGTGCAATAATATGATGATGCATACAATGACAGCAAAGCAGATTTTTATCTGATCATTTCACAGAAACAATGCACATTGACAAACACATTGGATAACTTGTTAATAAATATAAATCTTCCCGTTGTTGCTGCAATTTTTCAAAGCAACTTTTTTAGCAACAAGCTATTCGGTAGCGTTATTTGCCTGTGCTGATCAGTGCTGGTCAAACTGGTGAAAGTTGTTTGACTCGACGGCTCTTTCCCCCTGATTTCAAACACTCTTTCGTCTGCTTTCAAGAGGCCTTTGGCATCTTAAATGGTAAATGGACTGCATTTATATAGCGCTTTCACAGACCCAATGTCCACCAAAGCGCTTTACATATTTTCCTCACATTCACCCATTCACTCACTCATTCATTCATACACCAACGACACCTTCCAGCTCGTCGGGAGTGTCCATGTCTTGCTCATGGACACCTCGACACTTGGTCAGGAGGAACCGGGGATCGAACCACCAACCGTTCGGTTTGTAGACAACCTACATGAACCACTGAGCCACTGCCGCCCCATGACTCTATGTTACATGAGAGTTACATGTTACATGTTAAATGACTCTAATTACAATGGCTTGTTATCATTGGGGTCAGACACAGATTTATTCTAACATATTCACTTAATATTGCTTTATACAGAATAGCGTTTCTATAAATTCTCCATAGTGATAATCTCATAAATTATGATGTGCTTGTGATGTGATTAGCTTGATGCTAATTGTAGCTCTAGTGCTTCTGTTACCCAGCGGCAATTTTGTGATGTATTTGGTCAAAACAATTCTAGTAACCACCATTATTTGTTAAATTAAATTTGTGTTTCTGGTGTAGTAACAATGTACAAAATGCCCTTAATGAGTCAAACATGTATAATTAATATGGAAACATTACTTTTTATGTCCAGTAGTTGGCCATCACTCAAGCTCATTGCAAGAATGCATCAGCCTTTTTTAGGGGGGACGAGGTTATAAAGCCTATGGAAAAACTTATGAGATACATAAACAGGGAAAATTTATTATTGGTCAGTGCCACCTATTGTCCAGGCGTTAATCATCCGGTAATCAATAGTTTAGGAATTGCCTAGACTAGATGTCACGTGGTGATTTCTCTTTGTATTCACTGTCTGTAGTTTGTGACTGTGAAGTGCGAGAACAATTACTGGAAAAACTTTTTTTCAAGTATCTAGATGAACAGAGCTGAAACAACTTGCATACACCAAAAGAAAAGCTAAATATCTCAGAATGGCTTTCTCTTTTCCTTTCTCTTTTTTCATGTACTTCTGCGTAGAGTTTTGTCTCCACCCTCATCTCTTCTTGAAGTGTGAAATGACTGTTTAAACACAGGAAGTGTGTGTTTTAGCACACAGCACTGTTAAAACAGTTTATTAATGTGACAGTATGGGCTCCAGTGCACTGCCTCTCATCTGTGAGTATTTTATTATATTCTATAATCTTTTTTTTTTTCGTTTTCTAATGCAATGTATTCAGATGAAGATGGGATAAAATAATGATTGTTGTGTAGAAGAGTCTATGAATCCACAGTCTCACTGTATTATTCATTGTTCAAATTCATTTTGATGATATGTTATGTGTTGATCAGACAAAGAGGTTGATGCATTTATCTGTGTGATAATGCTTGTGAAAGATGGGGCAATGTGTGCATGCATTTTTGCTTAGTTTTGTTGTAATGTTTCTTCCTATTTCAAATAGTTCAGCTAAATCAGGGGCCGTTTTCGTACGACTAAGAGTTCTCCTATAGCAGTAAAAGTTCTAATAGTTTTCTCTTAAAACCTATTCACAAAGCTGCTGAGACCAACTTTTACTAAGGAATAGAGAGAAGTCTTAAGCTAAGAGAAAGGGCGGGAACGACCTTGTTGCTATGGATGATGTCATCACGCTTACTAACTATGACCACAGTGATTGGCTAATGGGGGAGGGGTCTCTGTCAGTGATATGACCATAGAAATATTTTAAGAACGATGCAGGGCCTGAGTGGGACCCATTTTCAGGCCGGGATTTTAATGGCCAAGACCAGCATGTTACACAGTATAAAAACCTTGATATTGTCTTGATTCCTTTTTTATTTATGTGGCAGTTTGGATTTTTTTTTGGTTAAGTCCGACTACGCCACCCGGAATGGTCCGGGAACCCACCAATAATTTAGATACAAAGCACACAGATACGTTGTGGCTGCGTCAGATAACAGACAATGAGAATGGTATAAAACAGTTTATTCAGAAGCACCATTTAATAAAATACAACACAATCTCTGGTAATAAATCCTAAAAGCGTATAAATCAGACTTCACATACACGCGCATTCACACACACACACACACACACACACACACACACACACACACACACACACACACACACACACACACACACACACACACACACACACACACACACACACACACAGAAACGCCCCTACCAATTCAGAACCTGGGGAATCCGTCTTGCTCATGGGATGGACACAGCAATCACTCGTGCTCTCACAACACTCCACCCACTGTGAACACTGCAAGCTGTCAATCAAACCACCACCACACCCAGAAGACTTCAGGAACCACGGATCCCCCAGATTCTAAAGGGAAAAGACAAGAACAGTCAATACAACAGTAATAAACAAAAGACACATATACTTTCCACATGAACTAGATCTATAAAGTGGATGGGTCACACAGGGCCATAAAAAGGGCCGTCTTTCTTCGAGAACACCAGCAACCTGCTGATACTAATGGACCGTAATCAGCACAATAGGGGGTGATGGTGGGTCATTCCCCTTCTCTTTAGACAACAAAATAAACAAAATCACAAGCAGGGAATCAAACACACAAAAAAAAGAAACAAATGATACAAACCCAAATTAAAGCAATCACTTAGAATAACATACAAGTATCAGGGAGACACATATAGACCTTCGTCCCGTAAGATTAAAGATCCCGGCGCCCCGAGAATGACGTCACCTCCCGAACACGGAATAGCACGCTTGGCTAGATGTCCGTCGCAGCTGTTTTATATATTCACGGAACACCATATTTGGGAATTAACCCTATAGTGGCTAATGACATCACCACATTTACAAGGGAAATGGAGGATTGATTGCCTCACAAAAACGTTTCCTCATTTACTTTTAAAAACAGATTGATAATTCAAATGTGTTTCGTTATTTTGACAGGGAAAAACAACAAACAAGGAAGAACATATATAAACCTATCATCTAAACTTTTATTTTACAACTATTATCTGTTCTGTACATGGTAGATATAGGCCTATGTGGATTCAGCTTTTTCTCTCTGGGTGTGCACGTGCGCGTGTGTGTGAGAGAGAGAGAGAGAGAGAGAGAGAGAGAGAGAGAGAGAACGAACACACTCTCTGCCAAGTGACATGAGATAAATATATTAAAGGGGCATTCGGCAACTCTAGCTATTTCTTCGCTGATTTCACACTTTTGTTGTCGCATGTTTTCTCAACGAGCTCCCCCTACAGCTGTGAGGCGTATATTTCACAACAATGTAGTAGAAAAAACTCACTTGCGTCCCCTCCTCCCCCTTTCTACCGCTGCTCATGTGCATTTGTTATTATCGGAGCCGGACAACTTTATCGTGTGGAGTGTGTCTACCGAGGTGGGTAATACATCATACACACTGAGGGCGGTGTGTGTGTTTATGTCGAATTGCCATAAAGCAGTTTGTGTTTCTCGCTCGTTCTCAACTTCTCACGAGACTTCCTATTTCGAACTTACCGGGACGTTAATCCTCATGTTGCAAGGTTGGTTTTCCGCCTAGGAACGTTGGGGGGAGCGGGGAAAGTCACCATTCTCACCAGAACAGGTTATTAAACCATCCAAATGATTTCTAAACGGTTTTATTAAGTTGAAATAGTTGCCGAATGCTCCTTTAATGCATAGCATAAACTGATGCGCTGCTTTAAATGCAAAGTAAATTTGTGTGAATAGAGAGAAAGCAGACGTAGAAGTCATGTGACTCATCTCACAATGTAGTTAAAGCTATATAGGCCTAAAAATAACATTTATAACCGCTGCCTAGAGCTGTGCACGCGCAAGCGACGGAGTTTCGGGTGTTCGAGCATCGCTTGCACGGTCTTCGCCGCTACTAGAATCGCCTGCGATTTGCCGCTGTGTCTCTCATTGAAAATGAACTATGACTTGCGCTTTCCGTGTCCCGTGTGAAACTGCCTTTATGTTGAGGTCCAATTTATGAGCTCCGGCCTGGATCGAGGTATCATGTTGCCATATTCAAATAAAGCTGTTAAAGTACATTTTTTTTGCCATATCCAAATAAAGATCTCAAAATATAGGCTAGGGGTCACTATTAATATGTTCAGCTAATTGTGAGCCTGTTACGTCTGCATCTCTAGAGATTTCTGAATTCAAGCGACAAATGATGCTTAATAAACAATTCCCAGTAGGGGTTCAATCTTCAGCTGGCAGGAGCCGTCACGGCATGTCCCGTGACCCTAGCCAGTTGTCTGGCAGTCTGCCTTTGGCAAGTTTCAGAAACCATTGATTTTTGGCAGTTTTTGTGTTTTGAGTTCCTCTCTTTCTAGCTCATTTATTATGCATCTGTTGAAATTATTATGTTCTTTTGCATAATTGGTGTTTTAGAGAATTTTATCCAAATTAAAGCAGTCAAATGGCCGTGGTCAGACTGGCAGCTTAATGACACTTTGCTGGATGCTCAATACTACTACGAGTATAACACGTTGCCTGACACTTTTGCTGCAAGGAAATACATTGTTTTCATACGAATATAATCTCATGCATCTATTCTTAGTATGATTGATGTTTTGGGGACGGTTATCGCAAATTAAAGCAGTCAAACGGCCGTGATCACTGGCTCCTGCCAGCCAGCTGACGATTGAACCCCCACTCACAGGAAGAGCATGTTCAAACGGTCTAATCATCTCGAGAGGAAGTATATATGCAAAAAAGTTCATCAAAGGTGTCCTAAGTCAAGAACGGGTATTGTTCAAAATTCATGTATAACTTTGATGAAAGGCTTTGATCCACTTCAAATGTTGACTAGTGTATACACACAGCCGACTCAATAACCTCGACAGTTTTCTGCATTCCTCCGCCACCCGACTCCTCACTCTCGGCCTGTTCCTTTTCCTAGTCGAGATACGGGGCAGTACTCTGGGTTTGGGATAAATTATGAGCTCGATCCCCTCGGACAGCACGCCAAAATACACTTATTTTACTCTTTTATTTGTCTTCAATCATTTGTGTGAACTCGTGAAAACAACTGCCACAAGTAATTGGACATGGTTTTTTTTTGTTTTTTTACATTTATTCTTTTAGCTGACGCTTTTATCCAAAGCAACTTACAATTGCTATATTTCAGAGGTCGCACACCTCTGGAGCAAATAGGGGTTAAGTGTCTTGCTCAGGGACACATTGGTGTCACACAGTGGATTCGAACCCAGGTCTCTCACACCAAAGGCATGTGTCTTATCCACTGCGCCATCACCACCCACGCAATAGAGCAGAGCTGAGCAGTCTGGTTTTTATTTATTTATTAAATATTCATTTTTGGCATTTTTGCTTTTTATAATGATAGGACAGTGACAGGAAGCAAAATGTTATATTAATAAACACCCTGACGCTTCCGAGCTTAATTAATAAGGTGTTTATTTATATCACTCAGATTATATTCGTCTGAAATAAGAAAGTCATATACACCGAGGATGGCTTGAGGGTGAATAAATCATGGGGTAATTTTCATTTTAAAGTGAACTACTCCTTTAAGCTTTTACATGCCTGTTTATTGCGATTAAAATCGGCGTACGCTACATAGTTTACTATGATTATGATCTTAATTACATTAGTTTAATTGCAATTTTGCCAAAATCAATTTGATTATTTTCAAATTGACCGCAATGTTTTATTCTACATCATTCAATGTATTTTTGCCTGTACATAAATTAATCTTATGTTATGTTGTTGCAGATTAAAATCTATAAATCAAAATATTTATTGCATTTAGAAAAGGCTCAGCACCCAAGGCTCAAATGGTGTTCAGTATCCTTGGGCGGATTCGAGGCAGATTACTAGCAACATCCATTTTAGGATTGTTTGTGATTTGGTTTTAGTGACTTAGGAGACCTCTTGAATAAGCCTAACTTTTCACAGATTTAGGAGTTGGTTTTAGCACAAAAAAAACCTTTGTGAAACTCTTAGCGCAAAAATGTAAGAGTCCTAAAATTAGGACTGACGCTGATTATTTTTAAGAGTTTCTCCTCGGTGAGTTAGGAGCTACTTTGAGCCTTGAGATGTTTTGTGAATACGCCTCTGGTTTATTTGTGTTGATGTGAGTAAGTGTTGAATGATGCTGCATCTTTAAATAAACTCTCCATCAGAGACTCAGGCCCTGTCCACACGGAGACGCATTTAGCTGTATACGTACAAATTTTGTATCGTATTGGCGTTTCGTCCAGAAAAAAATTTAGAAAGAGGAAAAAAAAAGATTGGATAGGGAAAGCTCTGGCTTCGTGTGGATGTGGAGAGCTTGAGAACAGTGACCGAACACATAATCAGCTTCTTTCACTCTGTCCATCTTAAGAAATAATTGCAAAAAGTATTTGGACACTTAAATCACTCATAAATGTGTCTAAGTTTCATTACATTTGAAACAGTTTATCATGGAATCTTCCATCAAATGATGCTCGAGCTTTTCTCAGAACTTCTCTTTTCTGAGACACTCTTCAGTTATTGTTATTTTTTATTGGATGTATGAAGTCAGTTCAGACTGGCAGAATAACCACAGGTGTGTGTGAACATTTGAACCGCATTTTGTTTGATATTCGGAATACTTTATTTTTGTGAAATGTTTGGAGTGAAAACGTACTCGGTTACAAACGTAACCTCGGTTCTCTCTAGAGAGGGAACGAGTACTGCATAATATCTTACGCTATGGGGAAAACCTCTTTTCCACGAGATATTGAAGCAAAAAATTATCCTTAATTTTGAATTAATGTAAAACGCTGTGCAGCAGCATGCAGATATAGGCAGGACGGCTCGCGCGCCTATTGGCTGCCCTGCGGCAAACAGCAGCAGCCTATCGAGAGAGGTGCTGCGTGACATAATCCTATGGGGGCATTTCGCGCCCATTTCGTCACGTCCCGCCAGAAAAGGGCGCAATTTCGCCCTATAAATATAGCTCGATAAGGCTGGTACACTGGTTTTCATCGCCGAAGCGAACCAGAGCTGTGTATGCACGGCAAGATACGCAGTACTCGTTCCCTCTCTAGAGAGAACCGAGGTTACGTTAGTAACCGAGTACGTTCTCTTACGAGAGTATCTCTCATACTGCGTAATATCTTACGCTACACAATGCAAAACGCCGTGCGTACTGGGATCCGACACCAAAGTCCCAAGGGCAGTAGCCCGGGGCTCATGTAGTGCATAATCACCATAGACTCACAGAGAGTCGGAGAAGAGAGGCTGCAAGCATCATTCCCCATGAAATAGCATCCTATAGGGGCTAGTTATGTTAATAGTGTTTCACACAGACAGGGTGAACGTGTTCAGCCTGAACTGGTTAAGATTACGGGTTATTCAACACCCGTGGAGCCGTGTAATCGCTCAGTGAGCGATGCACAAGCAAAACTCAGCATCTGGGCCGGCACAGCGGGGCAGATAACACTGAATTCTATACCGAAAGAAGCTTGGCTTGTAAGGCGGGAACCTCTAGGTTATAAAACCTTATAAATGTAGACGGCGAGGCCCAGCCCGCAGCCGTACAGATATCTTGCTAGGTAACGCCACTATACCATGTCCACAACGAGGCCACGCCTCTCGTGGAGTGCGCTCTGACACCCAAAGGACACTGCAGGCCCTTAGAAGTGTAAGCCAGTGCTATGGCATTGACTATCCATCTGGATAGGCTCTGTTTTGATGCGGCCAGTCCCTTGGAACGTCCGCCAAACAAAACGAAGAGCTGCTCGGTCTGCCTGAAGGCAGACGAGCGGGACACATAAGCTCTCAGTGCCCTGACAGGGCAAAGGAGACTCGCATCCTCCTCATCTTGAACCGAGAGAGCGCACAGGGAAATCACCTGGGCTCTGAACGGTGTGTTGAGGGATTTGGGCACATACCCGTCTCTCGGTTTGAGTATGACTTTTGAGTCATTAGGCCCAAACTCCATACATGATGCGCTTACTGAAAGCGCTTGTAAGTCCCCTATGCGCTTCACTGAAGTGAGAGCCAAAAGAAACACCGTTTTGAAAGACAGATGCTTCATGTCTGACAAATGGATTGGCTCGAACGGGGCACCTTTCATGGCTTCCAAAACCGTAGAAAGGTCCCACACCGGGACTGAAGGAGGTCTAGGAGGGTTCAACCTCCAAGCTCCCTTGAGGAATCGCACGACTAGGTCGTTCTTCCCCAGTGACTGGCCAGACACAGGTTTTGTAAACGCTGCTATAGCCGCCACGTACACTTTGAGCGTGGATGGGATTCTGCCATTATCCAGCAGCTCTTGAAGGAAGGAAAGCACTTCCGTGACCCCGCAGTCTACGGGTGAAAAGCCCTGAGCTTGACACCAGACAGAGAACACAGACCATTTCGAGGAGTAGAGCCGTCTCGTAGACGGGGCCCTTGTCTGCGTGATCGTGTTTAGCACTCCCTCCGGGAGGATAGCGGGTACCCGTTGATGGCCCATGCGTGCAGGGACCATAGCTGGGGGCGAGGATGCCAAATCGAGCCCTTGGCCTGGGAGAGGAGGTCTCTCCTCAATGGTATTGGCCACGGGGCAGTGCTGGTCAGCTGCATCAGGACTGGAAACCAAGCCTGGTTTGTCCAAAGCGGAGCCACAAGCAGCACTGGGCATCCATTTTCCCTGATCCGTTCCAGCACTTGAGGCAGGAGCGAGATGGGGGGGAAAGCATAGAGGGGACAGCGGGGCCAAATGTAGGCCAGCGCGTCCTTGCTCTTGGAGAAATATTTTGGACAGTGAGCGTTCTCGTTGGACGCGAACAGGTCCACCTGCGCTCTGCCGAATGTCTCCCACAGCAGTTGGATCGTCTGCGGGTGCAGCGACCATTCCCCTGCTGGGACATTGTCTCTGGACAGCCTGTCTGGTCCCAGATTCAGGTGACCAGGCACGTGCGCTGCTCTCAGTGAAAGCAGGTTGTGCTGAGCCCAGACCAGGAGGCACTCTGTCAGCCTGTAAAGGTTTCGGGACTTGATGCCGCCCTGACGATTTATGTACGCCACCACTGACATGTTGTCCGACCGGACCAAGACGTGGTGACCCCTTATCTGGGGACAGAAGCGCCGCAGCGCGTTGTCGACTGCCATCATTTCCAGACAGTTTATATGTAGGAGCTTTTCCCGTTCTGACCACTGGCCAAAGAACGGTCTGCCCTCGAGCAGCGCTCCCCATCCCGAGGTGGAGGCGTCCGTGGACACCACCTTCACGCTCGAGGGAGTCCCCAGACTCACACCTGACTGGTACCAGTCGGTTTTCTCCCAAGGCTCCAAAGCTGAGACGCATTTCAGACCGACCCGGAGGCGAAACCGACCAGCGGTCCATGCCCTGGGCGGAACCCGCGCTTTCAGCCATAGCTGCAGTGGGCGCATGCGAAGCAGCCCCAACTGGAGCACTGAAGCTGCTGAGGCCATGAGACCCAGCATTTTCTGAAACCTTTTGAGCTGGACAGTTGAGCTGCGGCGAAAAGATTTTGCGGCGCGCTGAATGTCCTGTGCGCGCTCTGGCGACAGATGCGCTGTCATAGATAGCGAGTTCAGCACTGTTCCCAGAAAATATATTTTCTGGCTGGGAGACAGCGAGCTCTTCGCCCAATTGACTGTGAGACCCAGATTCTCGAGATGTTCGAGTAATGTGGCCCTGTGTTCTATGAGCTCTGATTGTGATCGAGCTAGAATAAGCCAATCGTCCAAGTAGTTCAAAATTCGCATGCCCTGAAGTCTCAGGGGTGCGAGAGCCGCGTCCATGCACTTCGTAAAAGTACGGGGTGCCAGGGACAGGCCGAACGGCAGGACTTTGTATTGGTATGCCTGGCCCTCGAAGGCGAATCTCAAGAATTGCTTGTGACGTAACGCTATTTGTATTTGAAAACAAGCGTCCTTCAGATCTATCGACATGAACCAGTCTCCTTGGCGCACTTGCGCGAGGATTTTCCTGGTTGTAATCATTCTGAACTGACGCTTCGTGAGCGTTCTGTTCAGCCGTCGCAGGTCTAGAATGGGTCTGAGACCCCCGTCTTTTTTCGGTACCAGAAAATACCTGCTGTATAGACCCCCTTCGCTCTGAGCCTGAGATAAAGGTTCTATAGCCCCTTTGCTCAGTAGTTTCGCTATCTCGGCTCGAAGTAGGTGAGATACTTCATTTTTTACCGTTGTTTCGACTCGCGCCGCGCAACGGCGGGGGCGTCGAGCGAACTGCAGCGAATAGCCTCTTTTTATAGTGTTCAGCACCCATTCTGATACCCCGGGAAGCTTTGCCCACGCATCTGCATGAAAAGCTAGAGGTAGAATGAAATCTGGACTCTGGTCGTGATATAGTGGCGGCCGGAGAGCTCCGGTGTGCTGAGAAATAGACACTGTGTTTATAGTGTGCGAGGCGGGGGGTGCGCTGATCACAGCGGGCAGCCTGACCGCACTCGGCTTCTCTCTGACAGGATGTGGAGAGAAGGCGAGCGGGGCGAGCCCCGTGGGGTTCGGCATGTCTGTGAGGGAATGTGGGCGCGGGATAGCGGGCACACTCGCTGCACTGAGAACACTGTCGGCTCGCGCCAACTGAAAATGTGTTGGTTTCGTTTTTACAGAAACCGTGGGACATGCTTCATGTAGTGTTTGTGGGCACTGTGTTGTGGGCACGTACACTACATTTATTGCACAATCGACATGAGTCGATTTTTTTTAAATTTTTTTTTTGCTAGCCCTGTATTGTGGCGGGCTGTGTCTGCGTGTGGGAATGGGCACTGAGACGTGAGCATTCTTACAACACTCATAACACCATCGGCCATGGCCGGAATTCCAGAAAATACACTCTTTTTGGGATTTATCTGGGTCGCCTTAAAGCTGGCGTTTGTGTGCAGGCAAGCGGGCTGTGGTACCAGCTTGTTTACTGCAAAATACACTGGAACAGTCACATTGTTTGGAACTGAACGAGCGAGAAGTTTCGGTAGAGTCTGGCGCGGCGAGACTTAAACACCGTGGGCCTTAGCTGACTGTATGTGTGTTGGTTTCTTTTACAGAAAACGTGGCACATGCAGTGTGTAGTGTTTGTGGGCACTGGGTTGTGGGCACATTCACTATAATTAATGCACAATTGACATGAGTCGAACTCATTTGTGCGAGCCCTGCACTTTGGCGGGCTGTGTTTGTGTGTAGAAATGAACACTGGGCTGTGGCATTTTTAATACACTCATAACACCATCGGCTGTGGCCGGAATACCAGAAAATACACTGCTTACATGATTTTTCTGGGTCGCCGTGGAAACGGCATTTGTGTGCAGGCAAGCAGGCCATGGTACCGGCTTGTTTACTGCAAAAATACACTGGAACAGTCGCATTTTCTCGGAACTGAACGAGTGAAAAGTTTGGGTGTCAGTCTGGCTGCGGCGAGACTAAATTTTTATCCGCTGCGAGAGCTGGGCTTGAACACGGGTCTCCCGTGCGAAAGCTTTGGGTTTCGCCACAGGGGGAAACGACAAAAGCTTAAAATAGCCCGTGCGGATAAAGTGCGTCATCGCAGTTTTGTGTGCGTCGGCGTTTGTTTGCAGGCGTGCGTGTAATACAACAGGCTCATTGCTGCAATATTGACATTTTCAGCCGCTCAAACTAAGAGGAGCTGAGAAATGTTTGAGAAATGGAGATTGGCCCGGCCTCGGCGGGACTAAAAACACACTCTTTTCTCATTTCGCCGGTGACGCATGCCCACGGGGGGCGGGGTAGCTTTCTTATAACGTAAAGAAAGCTAGCCGCGGTTTTGAAGCTGGCCTTCTCTACAGATGCAGCTATCTCCTCGTCATTAATGGCGGAAGCGGCGGCGCGCGGCGGCCGTTGTCCGTCAGCGAGCGACTCGAGTGAAGCTGGTGGGCGAACCGGCGAGCTATCACGGGCTGGAGAAGGCTCGGGGCTATTTCGTCGACCTCAATGGAGGAA